>JAQGEP010000040.1:0-248838 GCA_028476805.1 Acrocalymma vagum
CTCTGCCATCGCGCTGCTGCTGCTACCGCCGCCGACGACGACGCTAGGATCAGCCAGGAGATGCCGCCAAAGCGTGACCAGCGCCGCGCGCGCGTCAACCGCGTTGAGCGTATTGAGCGCATTGAGCGCGACGTCGTAAACAATGCTAAACTACGCGACAACGCTAACCAGATCGTAGCTACGATACGGCAGGAACGACCAGAGAACACGCACCAGGTCTACGAGCCAAAACAGAGAGAGTTCAAGGTAGGCCTATCCCGCTAGCGGCCCTGTAGCAGTAGCAGTAGCAGCAGCAGCAGCAGCAGCAGCAGTAGCGCTGCTAGTCGAGCGTACACAGATCTGATTAGGTCGATACTAACTAGCCGTCCAGGACTTCTGCGCAGAGAAGCAGTATCACGACGGCGAGACTGTAACAGAGGAGAAGCTACTGCTATTCCTAGTAGAGAAGGTCGCCTATAGGCCTCTAAGAGCGAGGTCTCGTAAGGTAGCTAGCGAGGTCCCTCAGGATCAGACCCGGCTCGCCTAGCGCTCTGTCCGTACCTACGTAACCGCCATTACTAATTTATATCAATATCAGAGGACCTCAGGCATAAACAACCACCCGTCGCCGCGCGAGGATACCGCGCGTAAGTACCTCCGGTCGCTGCAGCGTAGGGATACGCGCCAGAATCGAGCGCAGTACGCAGACAAGGCCAGAGATACCCTCCTAGATGGGTACTCTAAGGACGAGTTCGAGCGGGTCTACAGCGAGCTGTAGCTGTACAGCAGCGAGTCCTTACTAGAGTACTACCTCCGTACGCTAGTAGATATCCTGCTCGGTTACTATATGCTTACTCGCGGCGGCGACCGCCGCGCGGTAGAGCTATTAGATCTGTTTACGTTCGAATTTAAGGGCGAGGGCCTAACGCGCTATATGCCTCTTATATTTACGATACGGGCGAGTAAGTAGAACCAGCATAGTCGACTAGAGACGATTGGCGCGCTACGCTATAGAAAGCCGCTGCTCTATATACTCAGCAGCCTCGCCTTCTACCTACTCTACCGCTGGGACCTAGGCGGCGAAGCCTTCCCTAACTTTAACTAGCGCTCGGCGTGGTACGGTATCTAACTAATTAAGGCCAGCGCAGGCAGGTCGACGGCGGCGGCGGCAGCCTCACGAGCTGCCTTAAGATCTACAGCAGAAGCCGTATTAGGAGCCGTATTAAGAGCCGCATTAGGAGCCGTATTAGGAGCCGCATTAGAAGCCTTCTCCTACAACTTACAGCGAGATTAGGTCGCTAAGGCGTACAGCTACGCTAGTATCCAGTTAGCAAAGAAGACCCACCTCGGGCGCAGCGCTGGCGCGAAGCTAGTAGAGCTCAAGGGCGTCAGCGAGGAGCAGATTAGGCGCGCTAGCAGGTAGAATCAGGAGTAGATAGTTGGCTGCTATCTCAACTTACTACCGCGCAAGTTTATAAGGACGATAGCCAGCTATCCTCTACAGATCGGCTACTTTAAGATCCCGCGCGCTGCGGCAGCTCTACTAGACGAGCTGCTATCGCTTATCTAGCCGTAGCTAGATTAGTAGAAGGATCGCTTTGGCTAGCAGGTAGGCTAGGTCAAAGACCTCGCCGCAGCAGGCTTTACGAACCTACTCTTCTACCTACGGGAGGTTATCCTATAGGACTTAGTAGCGCTACGGCATTAGTTCCCCCGCTACGCCGTATAGAATTACCCCGTATTCTACTATCCTGCATACTTAACCTTTGCTCACAAGGTCGAGGCATTACTAGACACAGAGGCAGCGCCTACCCGGCTCTTAGTCCTCTACCAGGCGATCCCTATCCTAGCGGACTAGCTGCAAGCTCTTAATACGCGTAGCAAGCAGTAGACGAAGGAGATAAGTAGCTCTATCGAGCGTCTATTCGAGCTACAGCGCTCTTAATTACTATAGCTACAGCTACTAACGTTAGGTAGCCTAGTATTCAGGCTCGAGGTATCTCAACTACTAGGCCACCTACTAGGCCACCTACCAGGCTACCTACTAGGCTACCTACTAGGCTATACGCAGAGGTTATTACAATTACTATTAGATATAGGATTAACTAAGTACGCCTTAGCGTAGGCAAGCCTAGTAGCTATACCTCTCGTCCGCTTGCCTAGTCTACTACTACTAGCAGTACTAGGAGCAGCAGTAGCAGCAGTAGTAGCGGTTGAGGATTAAGAATAGTAGGAGCGGCAGCAACAGAGGCTACCACCCAAGCATTAGATATACCGCGCTATACGTACTATAGAGGATCTCTAGCGCGAATAGACTATAGGGCTCTAGGGTCAACTATCAATTAGTAAGCTCGATCGGCGGTGGGGCAATACGTAGAGGGCTGGCCGCCAGAGCGAGCTGCAGTAGTACTCTCTACGGCTTGAGGTTATTAAGGAGATTAGGCGTATAGCCGCCGTACGGAGGACTACTGAGGACGCCGCTATGTGGCAGGTAAGCCAGTAGTAGTAGCAGCTTCGTTGCTCGCTAGATTAGCTCTGCAAGTAGTTAAGAGCTGCTCGCAGGAATCGCGGTACGCAGTAAGTAGGATTAATAGTAGATAGATCTATAGATATAGGCTCATAAATAGACTTATAGCCTTAGTGAGAGCGACGATACGATGTACCCTAATCGACTACTATAGCTGCTCAGCGCTACAACGCGAGCTCAAACTAAGCGCTAATTCTCTACAGCGCCAAAGCAGCCTAATACGCCGTACTGCTCTAAAAAAATTAGGCTATTTGGGCGGGTGGTGGCCTCAATCGGCCTTATAGAAGGTTGGCTGTGGACATGGGTGGATATCCACAGCTGCATTATCACTTGTGATGGCCCCTGGGGGCTAGTCCGAATACGGTATAGCCCATCCAGCCTCCTCTCACTCGTACTTCAGCTGATGACAGAGTGATGGCACAGAGATTTGATGATAGCTATGATATTAAAGATACTCCGTAGTCCCTCCTAGTTTCATTGTTTTGGTTCGATATACGCAACTATGACGTCCGCAACTAGGCCCAACTCGACGGCCGCCCAAACTCAGAAAATCAATTGGCGCGAATGGCCCACTCGCCCTGGAATCCACGAGGATGTTATCGACGAACGAATTAAGGGCCACGGAGCGAATCCGGAGTTTGAAGATGAGGCTCGTATTGCCTGGGGACTGTCTCAGTGTAAATCTAGTAAAGGGCCCTGCGCGAAGATCAATATATTGTACGGGCACGAGGCGGACCTAGGTACGTGGTCTATGGACAAAGTGCTGCGCATATGTACTGATCAACTGCAGAGTGGAAGTTCGACGTCAATGATGGAGAACTCACAGACATATTCAAGGTAAGAGACATATTGCTGAAGCAATTGTAGGTTCATTGATAGCTTTAGCATAACGCCTGCCACAAATCACGCCAGCGATGCGTTAGAGTATGGTGCGTATTAATATTTCGGGTTCACTGTGCTCTGGCCTAAGTCGAGAGCTTTTAAAAGTTCTGTCAAACTACTTACGACACCATCCTCATATCAGATCATTCAGCTAACATCGGCTTGTTTTAGTTTCATCGATACCCTACAATCGAAGGACGGCTGGTTGCCGGGAAACTTTGATATTCGTGCCAGCACAATACACATCTTGCTTGATGCAGGTTTTTCGGTACCTGTACTTAAGAATATATATTCAGCCTCGGGATACTGGGCAAAAATGGGGAATCAACGCTTTTTGCATGGTGGGGATGATGGAAAGCTAAAATCATTTGGTAAAGACTCGCCTCCATGGAACTCTTCATGTGTTTGCTGAAAGCGGGTTTCAGAGATGGCGTACCAGTATAGATGTGGCTGGAATTCAGGTGTCAGCTTCCTGCAACTTGTCCGCACGCAAAGCAGCTGGACCTACTTCTGCATAAATTATCCAGAAACGGCTTTCAGAAGTTTCAGAACTTCCGTAAGGAAGGACCCAATGACAGTCTATCGAGACTTTATTCTTGATATTCTGGCGGCAGAAGATGGCCTGGAGCAATGGCAGGCTGATATTGGACAGCGGAGAACGTTGCTCGTAAGCCACGTATGACATCCACACCTTTCCCTGCTCAAATCACGGAGACTTACCACCTTGGTATAGGAGCTGAGTTACGAGGATGGTAACATTGATTTCAGTACCGCGACGCGACAACTACATCGATTAGCACGCGAATGGCACACTCTAAATCAGGATATACTGGATTTACAAGCGCAACTTGGGTTTCTGCGTGAGTCCTACATCATATACATGAAGTCATTGCAAGGCCAGGACGAAAAGTGGGACGTCAACAAGAGAGTGAATATGTGTGATACCTTCGATGTGCTGCTGTCACAAACCGATATCTGCACTCGCTGGACCATGGTCTACCGAGATCGAACCAATGTTCGCATCAATCTTGTAAGCAAAGTTTTCAATCCATAAATATGGCGAAGTCTGGCTGATATTAGACTACAGTTGTTCCACCTCGCTAATCAACGCGAAGCTCGTACAAACACGCAGATTGCCTCATCGACTGCCAAGGTCGCTGAGCTGACACAGCGCGATTCAGCTTCGATGATTACCATTGCCGCTGTCACAATGGTGTTTTTACCAGGGACATTTATCTGTGCAATCTTGAGTACCTCATTCTTTGATCACAAATCAGATGGCATTGAGGTGTCGCCTTTATGGTGGATACTGCCCGCTGCTACGATACCACTTACTGCAATTGTCTTCGGGGTTTGGTTGGCTTGGCGTTATTTGAGATTAAGAAGGCAAGAAGCTCTTATGCCTGCAAAATTGCCGTCAAAGTTGGCTTAGTAGGTGGTTTTGCTTGCCGTGCTGGAAGTTTAATTCGACCATGTGAAAGGTGGATCTGCTATTTGGAGATAAAAGGAATGAATAGTGATTTCTATTTTCGATTGAGAAGATGCGTGACCAATAACCCTCCTTTAGCCAAAAACTGGAAGAGGCTCCTTATAGAACTGACTACGATTCTTGGTGTCGAATTCCAGTCCATTGCAGGCAGTCTCTACCAATTTCTCGTTGAAATTCTGGAGCGCATATTCGATTGTCATATCAATTCCTGGCAAAAGTGTAAGTATGTATCTAGGTTACGATACTCATACGTAAGGTGTATGGGATCTTACCACAGCCAGCTCCGCCAGACATCCAGAACTGCGCTCCCTCAACCTCGCCCTTCTCAGTTACCCATCTCTGCTCAACCCATTCAACATCGGGACAAAGGTGTTTCGCGGATCCCAACAGCATTCTATTCGTGGTCGCTTTCTTGCCATCCAATAGTCCTGTCCTGGCCAGCCACATTCCGCCAGTACAAGTCGTAAGAATGGCTTTAGTCTGCTGGGCCGCCTCTCTCAGGAAAACTAGACTGTCCTCATGAACGGCAGTAGGATCTGGTCCGCCAAGCAGGATAATATCAAGGTCGCGAGGGGCGGTACGGTATGTGTGCGATGGCTTGACGAACATCTCAGGTGTAGTCCAGGCCGGCTCTGTGGTTGAAGAAATATAGAGGAATTCCATAGGAACGGCATGTTCCTTGAGGTGAGCCATGGCGGGTATTAGGTTGCTCACCATATCAACTATTCGCGTTGATATGCTTCCAAGTATGTCCAGACCAACGAGGTCAGTCATTTGAGTGTTCTCGTAGAGAACGCCGATGCGAAGCGGCTTTCGGGTACTGGTCTCAGCCATGATTGTCCAAGGTGCGAAAATGCCTCGTGGGAGTGCTTTGCTTATTGTGTGTTAAATGATTAGAAGATTTGATGGTGGCTTGTGATAGCTTGAATTCCACGCTCATGCTTTTATACGGCAATGCTCAATCTCCACCACATTATTCGACCCGATCCGACAGCGGCTTCAGCACGGCACACAGGATTTTCCGTGGTTTCAAAAAAAGCTCAGTGCTTTGCGTCTCACAACGCAGGTATTCCAACCAATAGATGTTGACCTAATGTAGTTGCCAGGGGATTTAGATCAATGTGCTAGGTCGGATCGGAAGCAAGCTAATATCCGTGCCGTTCGGGACTCCGTTCTGAAAACATAAGGGGTCCGGAAGGAGCAGCGATTGTAAAACCAATCCATTAAGTGTCTAAACGTACCGTCTGAGGCAGTATTCAAGTTCTAAGGTTCCAAATTTCCGTCACAAAGCCACACCCACATGTCTGTGTACTTCCATGGTTGACGCCGATAATGCCAGGTTGTTTAGTGAGCTGACTTGCATTTCACTTTCTCATTGTTCTTATGTACCTATGTTCTGATCATTGTCCCACATCATTCTAGGTATTCTGGAGTAGATTCCGGATATGTGTTGACTAAGATATTTTAGTGAGCATACATGATCATGGTACCTAAGTAGAGACTACCATGCCTACTCTTTATAGCGCGTAGAGAGCCAATCATAGTGGAGCATCCCTTGAAGCAGGCAGTTCATAGCTGACTAAGAGATTGTCCAAGAAGGCATCTATACGATCAGGCTGAAGATGACAAGGGCATCATACCATCTCAAATATTTCATCGACCTCATGTCATCTTTGCGCGAAAATGGGATCCCACATCAAGCAGCCTCTAAGCTGTGACGACTATCATGTTGCCTGGATATGTCCCGTGGCAGACATTGAACTGTTACCTGCGCGATTGATGTTAGATGAGGAACACCCTACCCCACCTTATCAGACTTATTCTGATGAAAATACGTACATATGCGGCACGATCAACGGCCATACTATTGTGATCGCTACCTGCCCATTGGGACAGACAGGCAATGTGAATACTGGACGTTTAACAGGGGCCATGTTCAAGACATTTCCTTGCATTCGGATGACAGTACTCGTAGGGATAGGAAGCGGAGTCCCAGCAACACATCCAAGTGTCACAGGCGATCCTCTTGACGACATTCATCTTGGAGATGTGGTGGTTGGTTGGCCTGGAGATGGCAAGCCAGCCTGTGTGCATTATGATGTGGGCAGGTCAGAGATAGTGGGAGCAGTGCAGAATCCTGATTGGAGGCTTACGAATGCACTCAGTATTCTGGTTTCAGATCAAGAGTTGGGTCGAACTACATTTAGTGATCAATTATCAAGATTACATGCACCAGGTCGAAGGAAGAGCAAGGCGAAATTCACCCATCCTGGACTTGAGGCAGATCGGCTATTCAAGGCCACATACCGCCATACCGGGACCAGCACCTCAGATTGTACGACATGCGATGAGAGCGAGCTTGTTGAGCGACCTCAAAGAACTGAAGCTAGCAAGGACGAACTGGTCTTTCACCAAGGTCGAATTGCAACAACCAGTGCAAGTATCCAAGACGGAGAATTAAGAGATGGAATAAGCTCCATATGCAGCGGAGTTATGTGTATTGAGACTGAAGCAGCAGGCGTTGATATTAATCGGAGATGTCTTGTGGTGCGTGGGATCGCAGACTACGCAGATTCCCACAAGATCAGTGTATGGAAATCTTACGCGGCTGGCAACGCCGCAGCATTCACGAGAGAGCTCCTTTGCAAAATACAACCAAGTATGATTGAGAATGTAGAAGAACCCTTGGAAAATAAGCCGTTGGAGGCGGGGGAAGTGATGGCGGAAACTATTTCTGACTTAATTGTATCTGAAGGTTCGTATTCTGCACACAATCCCCATCTTCAACTGCCAACAGTCACCCTTGAGTCCGAAGCGCTGACTTGAACAGCCCCTTGGATTGTCCCCTTTTCGAGGCCACAGACCTTCGTCGGCCGAAAAGCACTCTTAGATCAACTTAGCGCGCACGTATCGATGGAAGACTCTCGTCGAATTGCTGTGTATGGCCTTGGTGGCTGTGGCAAGACAGCCCTAATACTTGAATTCTTATATCAAGTAAGAGCGAAGCAACCTAAACGCGCCATTTTTTGGGTTCCAGCGGTTAATTTTGAGAGCTTTGATCAATCATACAGAGAGATAGCATCTCTTTTATGTATACCGGGAGCCGCAAGTAGTCAGGCTGATGTAAAGCAGCTCGTCAAGAAACATTTGAGCAGTGCGAGCTCCGGTGAATGGCTGCTGATTGTCGACAACGCTGATGACGAAGAAATTGGGACTCGCTTGATCGAATACCTCCCGCGTAGCCGCAAAGGCTCAATCATATTCACCACACGAACTCGAGCAGTTGCAGTCAAATTGGCCGAAAGCAACATTATCCCGCTGGGCGAATTGAGTCAAATGGAGGCAGCAGATGTATTGAGGATGCGCCTGTTGCAAGAGATTGGGGGCCAAAAAGCAATAAAGGAGCTTCTAGATATACTTGCATGTCTTCCTCTTGCGATTGTTCAAGCAACGGCCTTTATCAATGCGAACGATATAAGTCTGTCTGACTATATTGCACATTACAAGACCTCCGAAAGAGAAGCCTTAGAACTCTTAAGCGAAGAGTTTGAAGACCAAGGACGATATGAGAGAGGCCAAAACCCAGTTGCTACAACTTGGTGCATCTCGTTTGACCAGATTCGGAAAAGAAATAAGCTCGCTGCAGACTACCTGTCGTTTATGGCATGTATAGAAAATAACAATATACCAGCGTCACTTTTGGTGGGGGAGGACTCAACAATAGCCCGGGTGCGGGCAATCGGAACTCTGAAAGCGTACGCGTTTTTGAGCAAGCGACAAGATAGCGACGAGCAGGGAGTAGACAAGTTTTACGACCTTCACCCTTTAGTCCACCTGGCAATGAGAGGCTGGCTTAAAGGACATAGTCAACTCGGTGTCTGGACTCAAAAGGTACTACAACAGGTGATAGCGATAGTCCCTTGGAAGACAAACGAAGACTGCGAGGGAAGAGAAATGTGGACAGCATATCTACCTCATGCTTTGCATGTTGCCGATTTACCAGAAGCTTCCGAGGCACATGATAGGATGCTCCTCTTACACCGGGTAGGGAGCTGTCAATTAGCGCTAGGGCAGTACATTGGCGCAGAGAGTACATACCGACAGCTGTTGACCCAAGCACAAGAGATGTTGGGGCAGGAACATGAGATCACTTTGACCGCCATGAACGACTTAGGGGGAGCGGTAAGCGGCCAAGGAAAGTCCGCAGAGGCGGCAAAAGTATGGCTGGACACGCTAGCAATAATTGGAGAGGCCGGAAGAGAGCGCCCAGGGACGCTGACGACCAGAAGTAACTTGGCATATGCATTACGCAGACTGGGTAGTTATAAGGAATCTGAAGCGATGTATCGGGAGACGCTATTGCTAATGGAAAAAGTCGTAGGAAAGGAGCACATAAGCACAGTCGTTACGAGACAAGATTTCGCGAGAGTGCTACGCGATAGCGGAATGCTTGTTGAAGCTGAGACATTAATTAGGGAGAATCTGACGCTGGTGAATAAAGCGTTTGGAAAGGAGCACTTGAACACATTGACCCATACAGGAGACTTGGCACATATACTAGGATTACAGGGAAGGTATCAAGAGGCACAGACTTTGCTTGAACGGATACTGCCCGTCATAGAAAGAGTTGCAGGGAAAGAGCATCCGCAAACAATAGGAACTTTGGAGATCATAGCCGAAGTACTATTCTTGCAGGCGAGGTATCAGGAGGCGGAAAAGATTGATCACGATGTCCTAAGATTAAGAAAGAAAGTATCAGGGGAGAGGCACCCGCGGACGCTCACTAGTATGTCCAGCCTCGCTCGAACGTTAGCAAACCGGGGAGAATACGCGGCTGCCGAAGACATTTACCGACACGTACTAGCCCTCAGGAGTGAAGTGCTTGAAAAAGACCATCCAGAAACGTTGGTGACCATGGCCTCGCTTGCCCATCTACTACACCGTCAAGGAGATTTTGCGACGGCTTTGCCTTTCCATGAACAGGTCTGCTTAGGTTTCCCTAGGGCTTTTGGGATGGACCATCCAAATACCCGAAATTACTTCAATGATTACAACAGGTGCCGACAGCAGATGGAGGAATCACCGCCACTGCTTTCAACAAATGAAAAAGATATGACTGGACTTCCCACGCGCAAGCGGCGTAGAGAAGAGTAGAGTCGCGGAAACTGAGAATAAATTTACAAGATTCTTGTCAACAAAATTCTTGGGCAGGAGGGAAAAGCGCCTAGGCCCCGATTTTTGATATTTGTACGATTATGGCTGCATATTAACCCACTTATATCTCACGCCTGTAATTTGTCTCTTCCTACACGATGAAATACACCCCCGATGAGATGGTAATCATTGCAGTGATTGCTGTTGGAAAGCTGTTATATGATGTATTTAATATTTAATGCGTTTTACAAATTTCTGAAGAATTTCAACGGTATTCTGCTGATGGCGGGGTATCATAAATGGTCGTCATACTCTTATACCTAATCTACTCTGTCCCCTCCTCCTCTTCGTCCCCCTTTAACAGCTCAGCACCAAGATCATTCAAAAACCTCTCTGCTTGGCCCTGACTCCTCTTCTCCTGTATCTTTCTTCTCTTCTCCGCAATCATTTTCTTTCTCGCTTCGATCTGCTCCTTTCTCGCCGCTCGCGCCCTTTCTGTCTCTTGCCTCTCCTTCTCCAGGTTTGACATTTGTTCTTGTCGCTCCTCTTCGTCCTTGGAGAAATACATGAAGCCTGTGCCCCGTTGCCGAGCCTCTTGTCGACCATCAAAGTGCACATCTGGTGGTGGCGTTAGTTCTTTGTCGCGTTTGGCAGCTAGTTCAGCCATCTGTTGCGCGATTGTCTCGTCAGGATTAAACGCATTCGTCTGCACAGCATCGCCGTAGATAATTTGATCGGGCATGCTCGGACGCGCAGTGAACCGGTCTGGCTCATCAGCAGCTTTTGACTTCTTCTTTCGCTCCTCCCTCGCCACTTCGGCTCTTGTGCCTTTCCTTGTTCTACCAAACTCATCCACGTATTCTATCAGCTCTTCCTCGGAATCTGAAGATTCAGACGAAGAGTCTGTAGCCGGCTCCCCCTTCTCCTGCTTCTCAGCCCATTTACGATCGAAGTCTACACCGTATCTGTCATCTAGGTCCTCCACATCGCCACGTTTTAATGCGTCATATAACCGCGCCTTTTCTTCCATGCGTCGCTTGGTGCGCTTCCAGCCGGCTTCATCTTCTTCCTTCTCCGCCGCTGTGCGTCCGCGATGCTTTTGCGTGAAATCTGAGTCCTCAAGGTCCTTTAATGCGCGCTTTTTGACATTCTTGTTGTGGCTAGTGAATATGTCATCCTTTTTCGGGCGTGGGCGGCCGGGGCCTGGCTTGCTCGCGTCGCTCGAGGAGGCTTTAATGAGGCTGGAGAGCGTGGAGGAAAAGGAGAGAGTGCTCGAGCTTGAGATTTCTTTTGCCTGTTTGCGGGATTTTGGGCGGTGGCCGTAAAGGTGCGCGTCTTTTGATGACATGCCGTTGGGAAGTCGTGGGGATTGTGCAGTTGGAGGAGATGGCTGTCATAAGGCTGAGGGCGATTTCGGAGGTCGGAGCTTGCACGCGCTTGGCGATTGGCGGGGCCCTTTGAGCGGACCCGCGGGGTGAATGGTTTTTGCAACCCCACGCAATTATCACCTCATTCCTCACATTCTTCAACTTGCTTTTCGTGAAATTTGCTTTTCAGTGACTTCTGGAGAGTTATAAAGCATTCAATCTCAAATCTTACACCCCAAACACACCAATTGGACCTTGAATTTGCCATAATGCCACTCACCAGACAGGTCTTCATTGCGGTTATCGGTGAGTAACCATGAGCCTCATTCGAGAATAGCTTTCCAAATTCTCTACAACATAATAAAAGCATTGGAATTCTGATCTATTACCACCAATCTGAAGATTCCTTTCCCATACATCATGCCATCTCACTAACCACATACACAGGCGCCGGAGGTGTCGGCAAATGCTTCCTCTCTCAGCTCCACCATCTCGCAGCCAAACAGTCCCAGTGCTCCGCACCCACATATCTCTCACTCATCTGGCTAAGCACCTCCAAGAAGGCTGCCTACCATGCCGACTACAGCCCACTCAAGAACTGGGAAGCCGACCTCCAGAACTCTACCACCGCTCCCCTACCACCCCCACAACTGGCTGAATACCTAGTCAAGGCCCCAGGAAAGGTTGTCCTGGTGGACAATACATCAAACCAGGAGGTTGCAGATTCATACCCCTTGTTCCTGAAGAAGGGCATCTCGATTGTCACTCCGAACAAGAAGGCTTTCTCGTCCACATTCCAGCTGTGGACTGAAATCTTTACTGCGGCTTCCAATGGAACCGGAGCTGGTGGCTACGTTTTTCATGAGTCATCCGTTGGAGCTGGCCTTCCAGTCATCTCGACTTTGAAGGAGCTTGTCGAGACCGGCGACGAGGTGCAAAAGATTGAGGGTGTTTTCAGCGGAACCATGAGCTTTCTCTTCAATTCATTCCAGCCTACCAACGGCGGCGGGGGCAAGTTCTCCGCTGAGGTTAAGACGGCAAAGGATAAGGGATTCACGGAGCCTGATCCACGTGATGACTTGAACGGTCTGGATGTTGCCAGGAAACTTACTATCCTAGCTCGTCTTGCGGGCTTGAAGGTTGAATCGCCTACTTCTTTCCCTGTCCAGTCCCTCATCCCCAAGGAACTCGAGTCTTGCTCTTCTGGTGACGAGTTTCTTGCTCGCTTGCCCGAATTCGACGGTCAGATGGAGGAATTGAAGGCATCAGCAGAGAAGGAGGGCAAGGTCATACGCTTCGTTGGTAGCGTAGATGTTCCCAAGGGAGAGGTCAAAGTGGGACTTGAGAAGTTCGATAAGAGCCATCCAATCGCAGCGCTAAAGGGCAGCGATAATATCATCGCGTTCTACACGAAACGATATGGTGACAATCCTCTCATCATCCAAGGCGCCGGTGCAGGCGGCGATGTCACTGCTATGGGTGTCACGGGCGACTTGGTCAAGGTATTACGATTGATTCATTAGAATTGAATCCAACTCGCAAAACGATCGTCGCAGTAATCATTAAAAAATTAAATAGCATGCATATGGATGGTTAGACAAGAACTGCGACCCTGACAAAGATGTGCTGACGCCATTGTTACTCAACGTCTGAGCTAAACTAAATCCCTTCTTATATGGTGAGATAAGATCATCAGTGAGAAAATTTCACCGATATTGTGGGTTTTTCGATGCATCGACACGGGCATGTCGAAAAGTAGAGAAACATGCGGCGAGCGGAACTAGTATGAATTCTTTCCGATGTTTCCGACTCTTCCGAATCTGTCCGTCTCAATCGGTCCTAGTCGTCACACATATCCCGACCTCTCCCCATATGCATACCATCGGTATTGAGGAATTTGCGTTCCTCTGTGCGGGGAATGTAGGAACAAGCCTTTTTAGAGTTCATACTACTGCGTTCGTCGATGAGCTTAGCACGTCCAAGAGATAAAGACATCCAGCAACCAATATACAAGTAGCTCTCACCAGCAAATGAAACTCCCCTACTTCTCCCCCTCAGCCCCTCTTCAATAGGCATTCCATTCCACCTACTTCCCAAGTCCACCAACCCAACACTTAACACCAAACCCACAAACCCCTAAAACCAATCCAAACACCCCATCCCATACCACCGCCATGTCCACCCCAACCACAGACTCCCACAAAAACTACCTCCCCCGTCCCCCCTACCACCCCAAAATCTCCGCCTTCATAACCGCCCTGCAACCGAATAACACCTTTACCCTGTCCTCCATTCCCTCCCTCCGCGCCATGACATCTCCCACCGCCGAAACAGCCATCGGGTCCCGACCCATCGAGCACCTCAACACCAGCATCCCCAGTTCCGCCGGAAAAATCCCCATATCCGTATTCAAGAAGAAAGATAAGAACTGCAGTGGAAACAATAGTAGGCCAGCTAGACCGCGTCCCTGCATCCTACACATCCACGGCGGGGGCACTGTAGCTGGGAACCGGTATCTCGCCGTATCGGAAATACTGGATTTGGTCATCGAGTACGATGTTGTTTGTGTGAGTGTTGAGTATAGGCTTGCGCCTGAGTATCCGTATCCGGCGGGTTTGGATGATTGCCAGGCGGTGTTGGAGCGGATTATTAGTAGGGCTGAGGAGTTTGGGGTTGATAGGAGGAAAGTACTTATTTGGGCGGGTAGTGGTGGGGCGTTGTTGGCAATGGGGTTGGCTATGAGGGTCAGGGATGAGGTTGGGGCTGGGAAGGGAGATTTTGTTTCGATTTTGAATGGTCAAGAGAATGGGAATGGGAATGGATATGCAAGCACAACGGGAACTGGAAATGTAAACGACCAGTCTAACTACACAGCAAAAAACAAAAACGCAACAAACATCCAAGGCCTGCTCCTCCCTTGCCCAATGCTATCCCACACCTTTCACCTCCCGTCCGCCTCACAATACATCGACGGAGGCATCTCCGACCGCAAGTCAGCAGAAACATACTGGTCCTGGTATCTAGGCGGTACCTCTGGACAATACAATCCGGACACAGTCCCCATCTACGCATCTCCCGGCTCCGCAAACGACTTCTCAGGGCTTCCACCTACGTACATCGATATTGGGAGTTGCGATGTTCTACGGGATGATGCAGTGGCGTTTGCGAGCAATATTTGGAGGGATGGAGGGAGGTGCGATTTACATGTTTGGGAGGGGGGTTGTCATGCTTTTGAAGTATTGGTGCCTGGTTTGGAGATTAGCAGGAACGCGGTCGAGGCGAGGGGGGGTTGGGTGAGGAGGATTTTGGGGGTGTAGATGGGGTGAGGGATATGTTGAGAGGGTGAGGGTTTGGATGATGCGAAGAAGCTGGACGGCAGGGACTGAGGCTAGTCGTCATAGGTTCAGTGAAGGAGCAGTCTTGACACTGCAGTGCCGATACTGTAGTGTTGATTGTATACTACTGTATAGTCCATATTTGTAGGGCGAGTGCAAAGCCGCGAAAAGCGTTTACACTGCTGTGAGGATAACATTAAGGTCACAGTAATCTGGGAAACGACGAGCTTCAGTACAGGCCTACATTCTCCTAGGCAAATGGGCTTATAGAGTACTACTCGCCACATGATTCCCTAATCCGGAGGAGCACCACTTCCGGATCCAGACTTGCCCCCAACGTCTCCTCCGCATTCTTCTCGGTAGCCAAGCGAAGCCATCTCTCCACTGCTTCAGCCAGCCCGTGTCACACATGATTTCTCAATATCTCATCTTTACGTAAAGCGAGATATCGCCCCAACATCGCCATCTCAGCATCACACAAAGCCCAACTGCCGAAGCGCCCATCACGATGCCCAGGGTCCGAAATATTCCGATCCAAGACATCTTCGAGTATTGAATTAGGGGATGGTGGAGCGAGGGCTGCTAATCACGGAGCCATGTGTGCGTCTATGTGTGTGCCTAGGTCTCAGAACTTGCAGTTGCATTAGTGGATAGTATACACCTGGTATGCAAGTCGGCAGCTTATGGGTCTGGAGCCTGTGGTGTAATATGTTTAAGGTCTTGGAAGTTTACGGGAAGATGGAGGGAGGGACGATGATCTAGTATCTGATAGGTTCCTTGCATTGATGGTGGTTGGTAGCTGCTTGAACCGCTAGTTTTGGTTCTTGTCTGGAGTGGATCATACCTCTCTATTGCCCACTCGTGTGCCACTCCTCCACTAATGTTAAAGAATACCAAATGGTCATAAATAGTGATGAATGGAGAGGGGCTACAAGGACGGAGCCAAGTCCAACATGCAAAGACTAATGTTGCGCCCCGAGCCCGATGTAACGGTACGAGATGGAGAAGATCAGTACGGCGAGCGGAGTGCCGCAACGCTATTGGAAGACAGATACCTTCTTGTCGCCAAAATAGCCGTAGTCGGAATCCCATTGGAGTGGTAATTTTGGTACGCCAACTCCTTGCCGTCCGCAGTGGCGGCCGGGAGTCAATTTTATCCTAGAGACATGTAAAGCCTACGAAGTATGCCAAGTAGTTGCCAAGTTCTCACAAGCCCTGGAAACTTGCTCTAAATGCGAGGAGCGGGGTTGTAAGAGGTGGGTATGGCTCCTAGGATAGCTGGCCAAGACACCTGGTTCTTACGTGGTAAGATATCGTAAGGGATGTAGATCATACGGAGTAAAGACAAGCCAAAGGTCGCGCCGGTCGGGCAGGGTGATGTGAAAGAAGAGTGCAACCATAATCATGGAGAGATTGAAAAAATAAAAGAGAAGGGTTCGATTGATTACAAGAAAACAGTCAGAGTACCACAAAGTGCCACAAAGTAGCAATTAAAAGACACTAAAATCAGTGAAAGGAAAGGCACACAGAGTAGTGTCGGCTCTCCACTGTGACTTGCGTCCTTGAACTCCTGGGGATTGTATCAGGATGACCAGAGCAGATCATACTCCGTGTCTATTTCAGTTGTTAACACAGTTATCGCTCCGCCCGCAGGGTTTGTTACTGAGGGATCAATGGCTGAGGTCAGCCACAATATGTCGGTAAATCTTGCCCCGATATGCCAGACATTCGCGCTGTGGATAGATTGCATCCTCTAGGTACGCACATGGGTCAGATCGATGGTCGTTCGTACGACACTTACATAATTTATATAGGACATGCCAAGCTCCCTTATGAACTCCTAGGGAGTTCTTATCAACGCTTAACAGGCGCGGCGAGGAAGGATTCGACGTAGCTTTCTCGACTAGCTCGGCCTTCTGTCGAAGATGCCAGGGCGGGCCCACGGTCGGAGAAAAAGGGAAGCGTTAGTCAAGCGGTTCACGACGCAGTCATTCCTGGGATCTCGCGTGGCAAGTGTAGCTTTGTTGGCACCAGTGCTTTGTGTCCTGGGATCACAGGAACCAGGATACGACGAGAAAGGCAATATCAGAGCTGAGTAGAAGGTGGTGTCCCAACCACAGCACTGGGACCGAGACTGACCTGCTGGGAGCGTTTCGAGTCACACCGTAGCTTGGCGGGCTGCTTCCAGCACGGGAGATATTGGGCCTAGGGACCAGGTGCCTGGGGGATTCGTCTGGCTGTCCGCTACACTTTCCCTTGGCCTGCGTTTGATATCCAGCCACGCTCTTGCTCCGTCTGCTCGCCATAACGATCAGCACAAGTAGTAGCTCGCAGTCGGTTTCGGTATGCAGGCGCGTGACGTTGAATGCATTGGAGTTGGACTAGGCGGACTACCTAAGAAGTTGCGAGCGGGGTTGCAAGCTCCAGCCAAGATGCCAAGGTGAGAGCCAAGACAGTGAATGGAGCGGAGCGCGCTGACCACCAAATAGCGCCGGACGCGAGCCGATAGCGTGCATAGAGGCGTTGAGGCTGTGTTGGCTGTACTGGCACGGATCATTTGGCCCCCCAAACGCGAGATTGAGTTTCACGAGCGATGCTGAGGATTCCTCTCCTTTTCCTTCGAGAAGCATCATCGTGCCGTTGGGCAAAAATCCCCTTTTGGCTTTGGGCGCTGCGTGCGTGTTTGCTGTGTTGCGGGCCTTTATTGACGAACCATGACCGATATATGACCGACAAAACATTACGGAGTATGGTCCTATGCTACCTATTGACAGCAGCTGGTGCCGAGTGTCGGACGGTGCTACCCGGCTCTCTTGCTGCAATGGGCAGCAAGTGGTGAAATGCGGTGACTTAGCTGGCGAGGGCGTTGGCGTCCGCATGCATCTTCGACCTGTAGGTGGGATACAACATTGTGATAAAGCAGGATGTTTTACTTTCAGCCATGCAGTTGTAGCCGCAGACGGACAAGCGCACCTCTCAGAGCGCGGGCAGCAAAACGTGCAAGAGGGAAATCCCTGCAAGGGCATGCGATTGTCGATGTCGAGGTAACGGCTTGGTCAGATAAGTGCCGTGCTTGGAGCAGTGTTGCTTCTTCTCTCGTTAGCTGATGGAGCTTTGAGCTCTTGTTGGGCTGCAACAAGTACAGGCCACTGTATGTGCCCCCAATTCTTAGTACTCGGTTGGACCCGCTCGGAGGAAGAAACAAGTCTGGACAAGGAAGTCATGCTACCGTCTCGCGTGTAGCCCTCAGAAACCGTGACGGTGGCCTTATGGTGAGATGCTTTTTCTGAGGCCACGAGGCGCAACGGGAGAATGACTTCATATCGACAAATCGCAAGGTGTTCAGTGCCGGTTACTCGCTATTCCTAGCAAGGATAAGGGATCAGCGGTATTCACCCGAACCGTAACGATATTCCTCTTCTCCCGGAAATCTCGACTGTTTTTGCTACCGAGGCGGATTTATGTGCCACCGTAATCATTACCCGCGCTGGCGGGCCTGCAAATACAACCGTATTGTACCTGTACTTAGCTTGCAGCACGACAGGATTATCAGGGTAAGCAGAGACGAGCCTTGTGTGGACACGGAAAGAGCTTGTAGGGGGTGCGGGTACGAGCCGGGCTTGGTCCGCTGCTGTTTTCGCTTTTTTGTTACCCACTCTCGTATGGGTATGAAGTAGTTGCTATAGCGTAAATCCCAGCATCCTGACTCTTTTGGGTGTAGACAGCCCATGCCGACGGTTTTATCGGCAGAATTGGCGGCGCTGGTCAGTGGTCTTGCCCGGGCTTGATGGTCTCAGCTCTGAGACTTCGAGAAGCACCGTGTTTGCCGTGCTAGGGCTGTTTAATTGTTGTACAGGGGCCATCTGTAAAAAGCATACGACGCTGATACTGGCGAGCGGCTGCCAATCAGGGTGCCCACGTTGGGATGCGGCGCCCACCCAAAGGGGTGGCCTTTCAGCGCTGAAGCTTAGCAGAGGGGCATTTGGGAGAGTGCCACGGGGTGCACTGTGAAGGCCGTGGACAGTGTGCGGGAGGAGAGCCCGCGGGAGGCAGGAGAGTCGGGCGGCCAGTGAGAGAGAGACGGAAGATTGGTATGTGCGTGAGTCGTGCTTAGGAGAGTCTGAGGCGACTGGGGACTGGGAGGAAGACGAGAGCGTTGAATGGTGGGCGGTGAGTGGATGGCAGACAGCAGGTGAAGGACCCAGAGGAATGGCTGATCTCCCCAGGGGCGTTGATAGCGCCAATGTCCGCGTGTTCGTCCCGCCGCCGCGAACAAAGGCTGCTGAGCGAGTGAATGTCTAGGCCGAAAGCAGACTCGCCCCGGCTTGGTTAACGACAGTCGTCAGAAGCTCCAGGTGTGCCAATCTCCACTCGGGCCAGAGTTGCTCGACCCCCCAGACGATCTTGGATTCATCCTGGCCCACTCCTAGTCCACTCGCAGCACTTCCCTGCAAACCCAGCAAAGCCAAAGGAGCCAGAGGAGCACAGTACCGTAGTGGCTGTCTTGTCTCCGCTGCCCAGCACAGTGGGCTCTTAAATACATAATTAGGGTGGCCCCGGGGAGTCAGAGCCACAGGATCTATATACTTACAGGACACGCCCGTTTTCTCTCGCTCTCCGAGGACTGCGTTGCTGCAACGGTTAGGTCCAATAAAGCTGACCTCACCATCACTACTTACACTTACGACAACAACATACGTGCAGCATTCTCAGCACTCAACACTCACCCAGCCCCCTTTCTATTACAGGCTCCTCCCTGTCAGCGACACCATTGTGTCGTTTGCATTCCACCTTCCACCTTCCACCTTCCAACTTCCTGCATCTGCACCTGCACGCCAGGCTCATTCATCGCCTGGTAAGCTACCTACCGGCTGTACCGCGCGCTCCAGGCTGCCAACCAGCGTCTCCAAGTCTCCAAGACTCAGACTCGGACTCAAGACTCCCAAGCCCCCGAATCTTTATCATCCCTCGTCATCCCCCACAAGCTCGTCCTTCCGCTGCTTCCGCGTCGCTCCAAAGCACGCTCTTTGTCCGCTACAGCCTGCTCTGCGCCTCTGACACGTCCGCTGCCTTTCCCGGCCCATCCATTCCTCCCCGCTGTGAAAGCATACGCAAGTGGCCTGTCAGCTCCCAGCCTATCAGCGTCTGTTTCTTGGCACACCCCCGACACTGTGACGCCGTTTCACCAACAATTGTCCGCCAGCTATATCAACCCACTATCACGCCTGCATTTAGATTTATAAGATCCGCTCTTCCGCCCGCACATTGCCATCCCCTCTGTGCACCTGCCTTCCAACCCAAACACGACATCGTGGCCACTACGCACGACAACAGTCATTCGTTGCCATCCCGTGACAGCTTGCCTCGCCATTACCATCACCATCACCACCTCGTCATTACTGCAGCAACTTTCAACACGACGTCTCTACCTCTCAGTATCCTGCCCGCTGGCAGGCTTGTCTTGACCCCAATTTATCTCGATATTACTTGACTGCACTCTCAGCCATCATGTGCATTGCCGAACTCAACGTCTCTCTGCAGCCCTGTCGCCACCGGTGGTACCACCTGGTGCGCTCCTGCAGCCCATCCACCAACTTGGCCAACTGTGGAGGAAAACTAGGCATTTCTGGATGGGAAATCAAATGCGACTTCTGCCCCTACTGCGCAGGCTGGAACCTCTCCACTTCTGAGTACCGTCTCGTTGGAAACGACCGCGCGCCTGCCATAGGAGGACTTTCCCGCACACCATCTCTCAGTCTGACTACCACGCGCCGTGAGACCCGTCGTGGGAGTTTGTCCAGGACCGACAGCAGCAACAGCATTTCTTTGATGGCGCAGGAGAAGAACCGTGCCATGAACGCTAGGGTGGACGCGTACTTCGGGAACCCCAGAGCGGCCGTGGAGACGGCTACGCCTCCTTTCCCCGCACCGCTGACTGAAGTGGATGACGAGGACAACGTTAACCTTACCTCGAGTCCCAGTGACACTTCCAGCGATGGCCAAGGGAGCCTCCGACACTCGTCTACTTCATCCGAAACGGAGAAGCCAGGCATGTTCAAGAAGATGCGCCAACGCTCCAAGAGACTGTCTCTCAGTCTGTTCAAGTGACTGCTTCACAAGTCGCCACATCGTCTTGGCAGCTAGATCGTGTTCGCGAGTAGCTATTTTGGTTGCGCTCGAGTGGTTCGGATAGACTTTGCGCTGGAGCCTAGGGCGAAACGCCGCTTGCATCCTAACTGCGGTCTGGGCCCCCAGCGGAACCTATGGACTTTCCGCCAATGACCCACTTCAATAGTCACGCACAACATTTTGGGACTGATGTCAATATCAGCCAACCAAACGCGGACATCACTCCACTCTTCACTTCGTCTTTGTCCTTAACATCGGTACTTCATTTTAACAAACGGCCTCATCTTTGTGTTCTTCTTTTTCTGCAATATCTCTCTTCTCTCTCACTCTCAGATACCCACCCAAAGCATATAGTATTATGCATTCTCCAAGCATATCGGAAGTCGTGTGAGCGCGATCAAATTCATTACGGGCTCTTTACGGCACTCGGCGTTATTTTCAAAAGAATGGGATAACCTGGGCGAACAATCAAAAACAGCAAGGGCGACCTTACCATGTTCAGTTAGGTTTTGGCATTGTTCATGATGGGATTTCTGAGGTTCATCATTCAGGGTACTTGTTCTTTATTCACGGATATGTGTTTGCGCTGGGCTTTCCAAATCATGAGGGGTGAGCTCTACAACGGTACTTTAACTAGAGCGTCTATTGTCGGGTAGCGAGCGACGCATATTGTGCGCGCACCACCGATGGCACGCTTTTCTGTTATTCTTCGGTTACAAAGCGCCATACTTTTGTTGCTACGATGATGATATCCCCCGCTATGAGCAGAGAGGCACGCAGGCAAAGCAAGCATATCATATGTCCAAGCACATACTGTTAGATCTAGGTACTCTTCTCATCAAAAGCTCCATTCTGTTGACGACTCTGCCGTCGGCACTACCCCCTCTCACTTCTTGATTGACAAACTGTGACCGATACCACCTATTCCTATATCTCCCTTACTATCATCCATATACCCTTTGCCGAATCTTGGCATTCATACTCTCCATATAGGTACTATTACCATTACTACCCCTACCCATGCATCCTACTCTCCGCATCCCCCATATCCAAAATCCCATACCAGCCCCCGGAAGCGTACTAAAAAAGTGCAGCAACCCCGCCAAGCCAAAATAGCCCCAACCCCTCTTCAGACTTATCCTCACTGGTACCCTACCCCGTTCCCGCTTCTACTAATGCAAGCACGCAAGCTAGAGTTCCCCCTCATCCCGTCAACGTTCAGATCAGAGGAAAGTAGGATCAGCGTTTTCTCCCCGCCTCGAGGAGTATATTTACGCAGGACAGGATAGTGTAAGTGGTAGATAGTGCTGGTACTTGTACTTGTACTAGGCTAGTATTGGTGCTGGGTGCCCGGTGCTGCATTGGCGGGTATGAGCAACGGATGGGGTGATGTGTGTTTAGTAGATAGTGTCTCACGTGTACAGTATGTACTTTAGTCCGTGTAGATCTTGTACAAAGAAAAGGACTAGTAGAGTTGGAGTTTATTCGACAACTTTGTTTTTTAGGCCGTGTGTGCATGTGTGCCGATAAACGAGGTTGGAACCGGTCCGGTTCGGTTCGGTTCGTTGTCGGTGTATATTTCGGTGGTCGGTTTTTGCACGTGGGAATCTTTTTCTTTTCTTTGTCGTGTGTATTTTTTTTTAGCTCTTTTTTTTTGTGATGGTGCGGACACGTATCTAGGTGTCTAATCGATAATCGATAGTACGATAACATGTCGTTTGACACTGACCCATGTGCCGGGAGCCGGGAGCCGAGCCGGGGACTGGGGCCGAGGTGGGCTTGGTCTGGTTGTTTCGGCACAGTTTTCTTGTTTCTTTGCTTCGTTTCTTTTGAGGCTTGCTTGCGTGTTAGATATCTAGCAGGTTGGGCTGGGTTGGGTCGGATCATCTCATGGGCGAGAAGATCAGTAGGTAGGCAGGTAGGCAAGCCAGTCCAGTCCGCAGCACATGTAAAACATTGTAGAAGTAGAAGCTAGACCAGGTATCTCGTTGGCGTGCAGGGCCAACGGAGAGTAGCTCCGAGAACTCAAAAGCTAGGAACTTTTGCGTTTTGTGGCTGGGACTGGGCTTTCTTGGAATCTAGAACCCCCAGACCAGACCCCCTCTGACAAGAAAAAAGAAACTAGAATTGAGCCGCATTGTGTTTCAAACTGCTCTCTAGTAATGCTTATGCTTGCACTGAATGGTTCTATGTATGCTACGCGAACTTGCTTCACTATCTCTATTCTCGTACGTTTTTTATCATGAGATGCGCCTGCAAGCTCGTTTGTTTTATCGTTGCTTGCTGGTGTGACTGACGTCCCAACAACGTCTAAGATAGGCGGTGAGCCTGATTCAGAACCGTGCGTGTGCGCTTGTCTTGGTATAGGAACTGCTGTATGTGCGAGTTTTGTGGAACGAGGAACGAGGGTATTGAATGGGATTGAATTGGATTAGAATGGTGTAGGGATCGGTGCGGAACGGAACGGAACAGAATGCACCAGAATGGACTACAATTACGGGTGGAGTGTGTGTTGCTTGATTGCACACAGGTCTTCGTTGATACGACGAGTGGGCATGGTACGGCAATCGGCATCGGGAAACGCTTCTGTTCCTTCTGAATACTTGGAGCAGCGTGCTAACCGAAGGGTACGTCCAGAGGTAAATATGAATGGCAGGCAACATATCACAAATATACAAGGACTGATGAAGATGTCGAGAAAGAGACAATATTTGCACTACACCCACCAAATACTCCCTAATATTACAACCAACGTAGAGATCCTCTCCTGCCCCCAGACCTGTAACTCCCAACTAAATACGCCGAACGCTATGCTTAGGCGACAATACGAGAATGGACTGAGACGATAAATGATCCACCCTCAATTCTCATACTTATTTCCTGCCCTTTGATGGCTGATAATCAATATTATATTGAAACAAAGTATCCCAGAGGCCTTTTCTCCCTGGTTTCTTGCTGGGGCTAGCGGTCGGACTGGCACTCCTCGTTAGATCGCTGGAACTCCCAACTCGAGACTTGCTAGGCGAAGCGCTTGGCGAGTTTGAAATGCGCAGAAGGCCGCTTGCGGTGAGGTTCGACGGTCCCGGTGTTGATGTTCTACGTGGTGACGAATGCTGCTGAGCATACATGGGCCGGTCAGCGTGGGTCTACACAGTTGTTAGTGAATGTGCTGAGCTATCCATCGAGGGCGCTTAGATTTACAAGCAACCTAAGGTCCCCACAAAAGGTCTTTTCGAACCTCTTCACCACCTTGGCCTTCGAGTAGTCTATCTACTCCGGTGTCAGCCCCCCCAACATTCCTGTCACCGCTCGCCTCGCTTTCCCGCAGATGACTTGGCCCGGGGCCAGTTGCCGGACTGGCTCCTTTGGTCGCAGCAGTCGAATTAGGACCAGTCTCTGCATTGTCGCCCTGGGCTAATGCTTCAGTTGAGGTGCGATTTCCTGCGGCGGGAACACTCTTCCTGCTGGTCCCACTACTTCGGCGGCTGTCAAGGGATTTTCCCAGAGTCTTTGCGGGGTCATTCGAAGCCTTCCTTTTCGTGGGTTCCATTTGTCCTTGCCCCATGACGCGTGCGCTTGCAACTGTTGTTTTGCCTAGACCTGGGGTACCAGGGGCTCCTGGTTTCTCTTCAGCCGCATCAAGCAGATACCACCTCAGACCATCCGAAAGCTCAAACGGATTATCATCATCAAACGAGAGAGCACTATTTGATGCAATTGACCGTCCGTCTAACGAGGCGCGAGCTGCACCATCCATCGTCTTAGACAAATCAACAACGCGCTCTTCCACTTTAGAGATTCGTGCGACGAGCCATTCTCGCCCTTGAAGTCGATGCGAGTCTTGTTCGCGAAGGAAGTAGTGCGGTGCTCCGACATTGAATGCAGCCCAAGGACGAGTAGCTTGGTTACGGGTGGGCAGGAAGAGGGCTAGGTCTCCTTCCTTGAACGAGCGGTATGCAATCTTGTCATGGCCTTCAGCCTGGAAACGATGCGAGCGATCACGGTATGCACGAGCCTCCTTTTGCCATTTACGAGCAGTATGCTCCATATCACGCATACGTTTTGCAATTGCGTCGCTGAACGTGTCTACGTTGAAATTGTTGAGCTTCTCGATGAGCTCATGATACCGTCGATCCTCTTCCTCGGGGCTGGTAGAGTCAGTCCATTGAAGGAACGAAAGACCAGCATAGTCATCGATATGACGCCTGAGAGTAGGCGATGGTGTTGTAGTGCTCCGACCAAGTCCGTTGGCTTCAGACATGACAACGCTGTTACCGACTTTAGAAGCTCGCTGGACGGTCATCTCACCTTCGTCGTATGTAATGACGAAGCCGAGAGACTCGAGAAGACGAGCAAGACGATCATGTTGCGAGTATAAACGTCGGCTGAGCTCTTTCGCCCGAAGAAGACGTTCATGCGTCCTCGACGAGTCAAATTCCTCGTACTTCAATGCCTTCTTTTGTACATGCATGAGTTCAACATCAAGGCTGTTAGCATGCGATTTCGTTTCGGCAAGCTCGACTTGCAATCGTCCAACTTTGATCTCTTCCTCCTCGACTCGCTTTCGCAAAGCCTCAGAGCCAGTCTCGCCTTCCGCAAACTTCGTTCGCAGGTCGTGCAGATGTTTACGCTCTTCTTCAAGCTCGTCGGTAATAGAGATAACTTTGGCCTTCTCAGTGTCAAGCTGCTCCCGCAGCGAGGTAAGCTCCAATTCGTCTTTCGCAAGCTGAGACTTAAGCTCAACCTCCTGCTCATGGGCCTTTGTGCGTGCGTTTTCATTTTCCGACCTAGCTATTGCGACTGCTTGCTCAAGCTCCTGTTGGTAGTTGAAGGATCGCATAGCCAAGTCTTCCAGCTGTGAGATAAGAACCGAATTCTCCTCCGGTACATTGGCATCATGAGAGAGGTGATTGAAGGCCGCAGACAGTATTTCATGGTGATGAGCTTCCATAGCCTTACGTTTGTCCAATTCAGCTTCAAGGTTCGCAATCTGCTTACTTGCTTGCTCTCTGTGTTCGGCGCTCTCTGCGCGTACCTTCTCCAGCTCACTCATAAGTTCTTGGATCTTTGCGTCGACACCTGTACGTTCATTGTCCCGGCTTCCAAGAACTCGGTCTAGCTCATCCTCGGCTTCTTCAATCTTGCCTTTGTAGGCCATGATCTCTTGCTCCAGAGATCTGCGTTCATCCGCGAACTCTTTTTGTTGAGCTTTCATGTTCTCCATGATGTTTTCTTTGGTTGAAACAGCATCTTCAACTTGACGTCGAAGTTCAACGTCTTCGTCCTTGCGACTCTGTGCTTCTCTCTCTAGGTTGGCGCGGGCCTCCTTCTCTGATGCAAGTTCGTGCTCAAGCCGAACAATCCGGCGCTTGTCGTCCTGACCCTGGTTTGTCGAGAACCTTCGAGAGGAGATAGACGATCTTCGTGACAATTCATCATGGTGTTTAGGCGAAACTGCCTCAATCGTCGGGGTTGATGGGTCCGCAGGACTTTGTGGCCCAAATGAAGGTGGTCCACCTCCTATGGAAAGTCTACTAACGTGATTCTGGCGATGAAGTAGATCCTCAAGCCTTCTCACCCGGCTTTTAGACCCCTTTAGCTCGTCTTCGAGTTTCGCATGAGCTTCCCTTAGTACTCTGAGCTCATCGTCTCCCCGAAGCCCGAGTTGTGATCCTCGGCCGAAAGCAGGCTCGTGAACACTACCCATTTTGAAGTTCTTCGCGCGCTTGATCTGCTGTTTTGTAGGCCGATCTAGGTCTTTGATCGCTTGGTTGAGGGCCTCAGCTTCCGAGTTCTGCCCTTCAAGACTCTGTAGAATCCTGAGGTACTCCTTAAGGTCTTCTCGGGCAACAGCGGGCCAGTTATTCTTTTCAGGCTGGACGTTCATCTCAAATCCAAGCAGGTGGCCTTGTACAGCTTCAACATTTATCACGTCTGCAATCGGCTTAAGCCACCTCTTTCGGCGGCGTTCTTCCTCCTCTTGAAAGGTAGCCATCTCCTCAGCCAGTGAAGATGTATCTCTTTGCATTTTTTCTGCCCACTCACGTCTGCGAACCGCTTCGACTAGTAGGGTCCCGTAAATATAAGGTAGTCTGCTGACCAAAGATATCAACTCGAAAGCAGCGACGCCTTCCTGTGGAATGCTGATTGACTCCAGTTCCGTGTTCATATTGGAAATGACGGATTCAATATTAGCGATTCCCCGCATGCTCTCCACCGCATTCCGAACTGCAAAGTTCTTCTGTTCCACAGATCTTCGCACAAGATCGCTCATTTCCACACTGTATTCCTTTATTGCCGGCAAAAAGTTCCGAGTATGCAAAAGTGCCATTTTCGAGACTTGGGCCACCGACTTTTGGTTTGCGGGAAGGCCCATAACGTGCTCGAAATCGGATTCGACCTTCTTCGCAACCGCTTCAATTTCATTGTATAATCGGATAGGCTCCTCTGTATCATCTACCAGCGACCGACTCTGACTTTGTCCAACAGCGGCCAGAAGCTCCTGGTAATCCGTCCCAATCTTAGCCAGCTGTGTTCCCATTGCCGCTATCCGCTTCCCGAAGGACTCCCGCACACGCTTGCTCACAGTAGTCGCCTTCCTAACGCCCTCTACGTCTAGGAACTCCTGCAAGGTTGCTGCCCGGTTTGGTGATGTTTTCCGAGGGCTCGTTGCTGCCTGTGGCGAGCGCACCTCCTTTGCTAGGAATTGAACAAACTCAGTTTTAGCGGGAATAGCGCCCAGTTGGCCGAAATCAGAGTCCAATCTCCGCAGGTTGTCCCCGGCTTCCTTTTCCACCCCCTCAAACCACTCTTTCGCCGCCTGGTACTTCTGATCAAGTCCCCGGATGTGGTTATCGTGATTTCCAACAGCCACTTGAGTCGCCTTTTCTACTGTAGCCTGCTCCGCGAAATGTTTCGAGGCTACTAGCGACATGGAGTGGGACTTCTCGAGAATAGAGAAGGCCCAGTCCCGGCGGGACTGAAATAAAGTCTGCCATGCTCGTAGGTCGGTATGGTTGGTGAGCGTGTCAGGGGGGTCATCGGGAACGAAGGTATCGGGGAGTCCGGTAGGGGTTATGGTCGACTGCGAGCCGTTGGAGAAGTCACGGTTGTACACAAAGATCTCTTTCTACAAACACATAGATGTTAGCTTTATCCTCGGCATGTTGAAGAGTGTTCTGACCTCAGTCAATAGCGCCTGGAGCTTGACATGCTTGCCGCGGGGTGTCAGTAGGATTTGGGATTCGGCTGGTATATCAGTATCTCTCGCTATCCACTGCTTGAGGGCATCAACCGAGTTGAACCCAACGGGATCAGCGTCGAGGCGCCGGCCCGTATGAGCTACAGCTATCTGTAGCGACATTCGGAGAGCCCTCCAGCTTACACGGTGGTCGAATGCGACCAGTCTATGAAAGAAGCTGAGAGCTGTTCGGAGGGTTGGAGAAGTACGAGTTAGGCACTGAGGATGCCAAGCATGGCCGTGCAGGGATTGTGCGCACAGGCACCCAGACTGCATCATCATGAATGGACACGGTCAGATGCACCACAGTCTCACTCGGTCACTCAGTCGGTTGAAGGCGAATATCTTGCTTGACTGCTGTCATCGTCTTTGACAAACATGGCTGATACCACGATGGCGGAGCCAGCTGTGAACGCACAACCACCAGCCGACTACGCAGATCTGCTCCAGACAAACCACAGCGACGCGTTCGCGTTTTCCCCCACCGAGACACAGATTCTGGAGCTATACGATCAACTACGAGAGCTCGAGCTGCAGCAGAGCCTCCTTGAGGTACAGCAAGCAGGCACGTAGCGGGATTACCCGGGATGTAGAATTTGGTTAACAGATATCTTTGCAGCTCATGTGCCTGACTTGTCGCGAATCTCAGATGATGCCCTGCAAGAGCAGCTGACCATAGCCCAGCGCGAAGCTATGGAAGCGAAGGCGGAGTACGAAATCAGGAACAGAATCACCCACAACGTGCTGGTCATGGATCCTGTCCTGAAGGCCGTCCATGGAGGGGACAGTACTGCACTCGCAGAAAAGTAGGCCGCGAACTATAGGGCATGCAAGTAACCCACTTACAGATAATAGGCGCATACTGCCACTGATATCCGAAAACGATACTGCAGCTATGGTACATGGCACTTTAGTCTCAAAGCTTGCTTCCACTACCCGCACCCTAGGAGCTGCAAAGCAGGAAAACATGGCGGTAAACGCAAAGAATCGCGAGCTGTCACAGACTCTTCTTGCCTTGGCCGAGGAAATAAAGACGCTATCAGGTGAAGACATCGAAGATCCCAAGTTGCGCGACCATGTGGATGCAGCTGAAAAGGCACTCAAGGAATCACGAAGGAGAATGAAGACATTGAAGGGTATCCTCTCGGCCATGATCGTCGGTAGCGGCATCAACTGGGCGGATGACAACGTCCTACGCGAACTCGTCATGGATACCGAAGATGACTAAGGAACCTTTACTTGATAGCGAGCTCCTTGGCCTATTCCCAAGACAGCTCCCAAGGATGCGATGAGCCCAATGCTACATTGTGACCCTTCCAAAAATCACGGGAGCGCCAAAGACTACGAACTAGCGGTCCCGAAATCTCACAAGAGTGGTGCCTACTGATGGAAATGATCAGTTAGCGAAACTGAGGCGGGCGTTATGAATCCTTCATCGAGATGGCTGGCACCCATCTCCTACGAATACAACTGGCTTGTCTGCGGAGTCGTAGAGGTCTCGCCAAGGCTCTCGGGTGTATACCTCTTTCAAACTCCCATCCAATCATTCCGCGGATTCGAATACAGTGCCGCGATGAAGCCACTACCACTAAGGTGCCGAACGAAACAAACAATAGCTTGAAAGTGAAGGTAGAATTCGGTTGGACACATACATACATAGCTACAGCAGATTTATTGGAGCGCGCTCGAAAGTTCATCTGTATCACTCTTGCTGTGTTCCTTTGTGACAACCTTCACCCACGCGGTTAGTGGAACAACTCACGGGAATGGGCGCAACGTCACTGTGATCCCCTGCACGGCGCCGAGCTTATGAGCGAAAAGCAGGGTGGGAGCAATCCTATTTTTCCTCGCGATTTAACTGTTGCACGCCTTTCAGAGCTGAACTGCGACACCTGTCCAGGGACTTCTTGACATTTCTTCGAACCATGGCTCTATGGTGGTTGCTGGAGCAATCTTTATCCAGAGCTACTACTCAACCCTGGCCGGTTTAGTATAAGCCTAAGGGTACATTGAAACGCTCCTACCAAGGCACGTTGCACGGTATCGCGCTATGGCAACGAGGCCGCACAAACGCAGGGAGTCATAAGGAGACGGCTATTGAGGGTGTGGATCGGATGCCCCAGACAGCCGACAGGCATGAGCAGGCAAACATAAGGCGGCGGCAGTGCGGAGTGAGAGTAGGGGGGCCGACTGTCTGCATGCCTCGAACCACCAAGGGGAGAACCTTTCTCGGTCACAGCCGCCGCGTTTGCGACTGGCGACTTGCGACTTGAGATGAGCGAGACTTCAGGCTGGGCAGCCTCAGGCAGCCTTGACATTCTGGGCTCTACGGAATTAACTTTTGCATGCCCCTAGTGGACTTTACGCTGGGTCTGCTAAGTGCTTCCAAGTACGCCTACCAGAAGGGGCGTAGCATTTCGGACCAGATACCTCCCCGCAGGACAAGGACGGCTAAACGAGCGGTGGTCGCTCCAAGCGTGCGCGCGCGATGGGTCTCGAGGGGGGCAGAGAGCACACACACACAATGCTCACACTCCCATGCAAAAGGAGCGGATCGGGCTGTGGGCAATGGGGCGCTCAGAGGAAACAAGTCTTGATGGGCAAGGCTTACAAATGGGCAAGGTCGGCGTCCCGAGAGTTTTGCGAGCAATTCAATGAAGGGCGGCGTGTATGCAAGCGGACGAGGTCGCCCTCGCAATGCACTGCCGGCTGGTTAGGGATCGAGTTCATCAGCCAGCCGCACCAGTAAAGGCGAGATAACGGTCGACGCAGCAATTTGCGCAGCGGTCGGCGAATGGCGAGGCTCTCTGTGCCTGCGCGCAATCTAACGGGCACATGAAACCAGTGACGCCAGGCCTGGGAGGAACGCAAAGGGCAAAGGGCAGCGCCTCTCTCACACAGGCCGGGCACCGAAGGTGGAGGAGGATGGGATGGATGGGACGTTTTGCAAGCATTTTGCAGCAGGCATACAGACCGCGTCTGGCTGGGGGCCGGACTGGACCGCGGACGATGAGGCACCACAGTAAGACGCTGGCACCAAGCTCGAGAACCAACACCAGCAGACAAGCAGCAGAGGTCCAGTAAGCTCCCGTGCAGGGAGACACACAGAAGGCGGCCACGGCGCAGAGCAAAGCAACATGGCGACGCGGGCCAGGCGACCAGACACAGGCAGACTGGCGGACTGACGGTACCTAGACCTCAATCGCGTCTGCTCAGCGCGGCAGCGGGATGGGACGGGTCCAATGAGTGCTGGTGCTGCACAGACAGGAAAGCAGTGGTGCCGGATTGCGCTCAGAAGGAGGGGAGGGGGGTGTGGTGCGTGTGGTGCGTATTGTTTTGATGCGGCCTAACAAAGCCATAGCTTTTGGGGGGCGGCACGTGATCGCAGTCAGCGCTGGCCTGCGGACAGTAGCTAAAGGCGCCCGCTCTCAGTCTCTCTCTGCGCTCAGCGTCGCTCACCCAACTCCTCTCATACAAAGCTCTCTGCAAACTGCCTCCACTGCCTTCCGCAACGGTAAGTCCTCGCTTGTATCCTGCGATGCGCATACTCACCCAGAGTCACGCACCCCAACGCCCACTTTTTTGCAGCTTTTTCCCCGCCCTTTTCTCGCGTCATTGACGCTCGCACTGCTCTTTTTCTGCATCTTTCGAGCGTCATCGCGTTCCCAGTGTGCTCTTCGTCGCCGTCGTCCAGAGCCACCAGCGGCCGCATACTGACCGCAATATAGTCCCTCGTCACCACCAGATTCTTTTTCGCCTTGGTCCGCTCCTGTGAGTATCTGCACCTTCTCCTCTGCCCAAATCGCGCTTCTGAGCCCGATCCCATGGTGTTTTGCGACCGCGTCACCAAGACGCGCAGAGCTGCACTGCGTGCACATCAGGTCGCTCAATGTACTCCCACTACGGCCCATGTCAAGACCAGTCATTGCACTGCCAATTGGCCTCACTTTCCGCTTCTTTGGCGCTTCCCACTTTCTCCCACTCTCGCTTTTGCGTTCTTTCCTTATTTCGCGCTCTTGTCGCTCCACTCACCTCCACCCAAACAAACCAACCACCTGCCTAGCCATAGCGCGCCAACAAGCAAGCTAACAATCAACCTCCCAGAAAACAACCACAACAACAACCACCAGTATGCCTAAGGAGAAGACTACCCGCGGCAAAGGCAAGGCCTCCAAGGTCGATTCCGGCAAGAAGAAGAAGGGTATGTATCTCACGTGCGATCCATGGTTCTAGCTTTGGGTCTCGATCTGACAGACAGCCTGCAGATCCCAACGCCCCCAAGCGTGGTCTCTCTGCCTACATGTTCTTCGCCAACGAGCAGCGTGACAAGGTCCGCGAGGACAACCCCGGAATCAAGTTCGGTCAGTATTTCGTCATCGCCTCTGAATGCTCTAGTACTAACTTCACGTGCAGGCGAGGTTGGCAAGCTTCTCGGTGAGAAGTGGAAGGGCCTCAACGAGAAGCAGCGTGCTCCCTATGAGGCCAAGGCTGCTGCCGACAAGAAGCGCTACGAGGAGGAGAAGGCCGCCTACCAAGTAAGTTCTTGCTTGTCCCATCCAATTGACCCAACTCAATGACTGACAGATCTAGGCTGGTGGCGACGATGATGAGGAAGAGGAGTCTGAGTGATTGCTCACTCCAAAACTCACTTCAGTCTTTCTTCTCAATGAGCTTCATAGTTCCTCTATCCCGGTCGGTGGTTTTGGTGTAACGGGCTCAGGGTCTCGGAGATGGATTTCCTATATTTTCTTATGTCACTTTCTCATCGGGGTGCTTTGAGGAAGCTAGCGAATCCGTGGCCTTTTGACAGTAACCGCAGTACACGGCTCAATGTTACAGTGGACATGGCTTATTTTCTCGAATGATTATGTTTGGCGGCCTCGTGTCTACCGACGCCGCAGTAGACATTATCACGAAGCTCATGACCCTAGCACATGTACAGTATTTAGATGCGGTATGAAAACTTGCTGCTTATACCTTTCCGTTTCTGTGTGGTGTGCACTGTTTGGTGTGACGACTGCCCCCAGCGTAGCGCTGCTCCTGCCTTCGTATTTCAAATCCCAGCTCCGCTCACTGTATGAACTAACTGACACTTCCAACCTATTTATGATAATAATCAAAGTCAACACGCATGGGCAACATTTGTGATTTGATGCAACTAGATTAAAAGCTGCCGTGTGTGGTTAGGCTCTAGGGTGAGAAGGTGTCTTCAAGTCAAGACTGATTTTGGCGTATGTCTGGTATGCCGCACACGTAAAAGAGTAGATTTTATAAACGCCAACTTCGTACGGAACGAGATGAGATGAGATAAGATGAAATGTGCTGGGTTTGATATGGCAATTATAGGTCTATATATCGTAGGACCAGTAGTCATCTAATTTGCATTTTTCGAAAGTTGAGACCGGGCCACTCACATCGTTATTTCGCCTTTTTTTTTTTTTTGAACGTGTTGCACCACTGCGAAACAGTAATATCGCCAGGACGTAAAGGTGGAGGAAGGTAAGAGGTTGTGGAAGAACGGGTAGATAAATCTATCGTATTCGATGCTGGAATAAAAAATTATAATTTATCATTTTTTACAATTTATCTTAGTGTCGAAGTATTCACGAAAATTTTTTTAATTTTTTTTTTTAAATTTGGAAAGGTTGAGGGACTGTCCGTTCGATGAAACAAAACTAAATTATCCCACGCGAATCGTCTCGCTGCTTCACTTCGCCAATCTAGTGTTTCGGGAGCTGCTAGTCTTGACTTTCTCCTCTGCGCGGCTGAGATGAAGGTGGTCGGGAGTGCTTTTATGTAGGATGAGATTCCCAAGGATTCTTTTTTTTTCTTTTATGTGAGATTGGAATTTGTTTGAATAGGGGTTTTTAGAGCTCACGGCAAGCTTCTACTTTATCTAGAATAATTCTAACTCATAGCTATATGCTCTACTGTACTTACTAATCGGTAGTAGGTATGTCATAGCAATTTTCCAAAATACTCCCCTAGCATAGGTGCTATAGTCGATCATACATAAGATCAAGTCATCTCTATGGATTGCCTGGTTTCTTCAACCTGGACTACATGCATGCATTCTTCAAGAATTTCTATTCTAATTCCATCATATGCAAAGCGTTTGCCATGTAGTGTTAATATCAACATCGTTCGTTCATGTCCGTGAGCAGTAAAACACACATATAAAAAGTTCAAGCATATTCCAACTGTGTAATGAAGGCTACATTATGCACAAATCCAGATTCTACTATAATCGTTCCCATTTCTCAGCCTTATGCTGTCATATCTTTACCTCGACCGGAGAAATTTACTCTCTAATCCGTAGTTACATTTTCTCAAGATCAAAAAAGCAACTGAAAGAGCGGCGAGAGAAAAGCTCACAGCTTTACTTTTCGCACACAGTATCATCTGGTATGAGAGTAGCGTCACCTCCGACAACAATCTCGGCCGCAATTTCCACATCATGGAGTTTGGTCTCAGCCGCAACGGTGAGCTTAAATGCTATTTCTACCTTATAGGGTATGGCCCCAACCTCGGCCTTAACTACAGCGTGCAGCATGTCCTCGGTCACTAAATTATAGGAGCACACCCTTCGGGCCACCAACACTAAGTTTTCTACCGCCAAGTCAGAGAGCATACGTAGGCTGTAGAAAGGTAGAAAGACAAATTGTTCAGCGCACTTCGTATAATCGAAGTACATGTAAGAAAATTGTGTATCCTAGAGATAACGATGGCGGCCTTTTTGAAACCGCTAAAAATAGAACGATTAAAAGGAAGGGCCGTACAGATAATATGCTCGCAAAGTATGTCTGATAGAATTTGAAGACCGACCATGAAACCAATCGATCCTGTTCTGGAAATGTTATTTTAGGGGATTGATAGAGCTTTCTGTTTTACCCAGGACGTAGATGGAAGTATATTGTATATTGAATGTCACGCGCTGGTTTACCTGCTTTGCAATCGTTCCAACGGTGTCGAGTTTACGGGTTTCAGCTAAGCGTAGTCTGGAACGAAATTCATATTTGCTCAAGCCACGTAAACAGTTTTTGACGAATCTATAAACATTCTCGTGTTGTTGAAACGATAATATGTGTAATATACATAATAGCCTTTTGGAGTTACCAAACGCTGCTTATGGTCTATGAGCGTACAACCTTACCAGCCTATTAGAGGAGTTGGGTGATCTCATCTACTTCACTCTTTTTCTTTTCTCTCTTTTTTTATTCTTCAGATTTTACTGTGAGCCAAGTGACGATAGCTATAGGAGGCTCTGGTGAGAATAAGAGCGCTATTCAGGTACTTCGGTCACCAGGTTTGGGAGGTAGTGGTGCTTCAAGTGGTGTAAGGGGAATGGAGGAGGGGTATTGTTTAGAGTTTACGTCATAGGTAGGTTAGTGGGGGGAAGGAGGCATGCATAGTATGCGGAGGAGAAGACTGCCTGGGAGAGGTGTTACCGAGACGGCCTTTGGCGATGGGGCACCTCTTTTTTAGGAGTGGGGTTCGTTATAGCTCAAGCTTGTCTGTGACTGCAATTCCTCAATGATAGGCCGTGTGAGAACACGGCGAGTTCTTCATTCCGACAAATCCTAGACATGAAAGATATAATTCCTTTTATTCATCCATCAGTCTCCAAATGCCTTGCTTGCTTCCGTTTCCTGACTCCGGCCCAATTCATTGTAGGCAGAGCGCAGAGCTATATCCGAGTAGAATGACTTCATCCTGCATACAACACTAAAAAAGCAAAATGCCTATCCTAATGTACTATGTTGCTATAATGCAGTATGTATTGACGGTCACCCTGCGACACATGTACCGTGCCAAAAAAGTCGCGCGAGTTTCTTCTTGATCTTCCGAACGCCTGTTCTTTCCAAATTACCGGGCACATGGATTCGTCATTCTCTTTGTAAGACCACCATCAGACCCATTATTCCTAACATTGCCTGCTTGAGCCACGGATGCTCGCTCAGCAGAATGGTTACATAGCCCACGAAGGGAATGTATCCTGTCACGCTACCGATAACATCCTCCTTGCGGTTGAGAAATGATTGGCCAGCAGCGTAAAGCTCGGTGTCGTCGGCGTTGTTGTTGTCTCCTTTCGTGAGAAGTCGGAGTGGAGTTTTGCTAGTAAATCATCAGCATTGTGTTCCATTCCTATCGAGCAATCATCAAAGCTCGAACACAGGCTGGCAGCGGGATAGACCCAGTCATTAAAGAATGTAAGGTCCAAAAGGACATGGACACTTACCCTCCACCATATCTCCGCACCACGCGATGCACAATTGGAATATCCTTGCCCTTCACATTGTATACAACCACTTCTCCAATCTTGGTATCCATGCCCCGGTTCCACAAAAACAGTAAATCTCCCCTCTGGAACGCAGGCTCCATGGATCCGGAGAGAACGACGACAATTGGCGAGGGAGAATCGGTAGCTACTGATAGCCCTTTCCAGAGCATAAATGCGGTTGAGAGAACGAGTGCGAAGTTCAGTATCTGCGTGGCCAGCTGCCGCGGTTGCATGTCTGAAAGGCCCATCATCCTTGCGGTTGTGTAGGAGGGTCAAAGTAAAGAGCTGACGGGAATCGGATGGCTCAAGGGTCGAGAATAACGACGAAAGCGTCGGCCGTTGCGACTGTGGTGAGTTCCGGTTCCGTTTGGGGGGGCGGGGGGCAGCGGCGCAAATATTGCTGTCCTTGGAGCTGTAATGGTGGTGAGCTTGAAGCCAGATGTTCTCGACCGGAGTGATTGGTTGGGCCGGCACTTAGCTTACTGCTTATGTAACCTTCGTTTTTCCGCAACCTGGCAAGGCGGAAGCGACACTCCCGAGCATCTTCATTGGTTAAATTGTCTAGTACACAGTAACCCCCAAGGGCCAACTAAGATGTATGCCATTACTGAAAAGTGTAATTCTACTCGTTCTATGGTGATGGAGTTATCTCTCACCGCCTGTCGGACACCTTCACTTCAATTGATGATCCATCTAAGACATCCAACCTCAACTTGTCTATCATATGCATAGGTACCTTCAACTCCCTGATCTCACACATCTTCTTTTACTTTAACTCTCCACACTCTTGATGATTGTTAAAACTTTTCTTTCAATTTACTTTCGTTTTTCTGGCGAATCTGCACCCTTCATTTTTGTCACTTATTCCAATACCTCCAGCCACATTCGGAGCGAAACAAAGCTTAATGTCTAGCCTGCTCCAAGTCTGAAAAAGCTCAAGTTTGACAAACATTAATCACGTCAACTTTACCTGACCCCAGCTCGAGGAAATATATTATCTCCCGGTTTGCACTGAGGTTCCACTTTCCATCATTCGGATCGGCTATCAACTGACATCATCATATCGGAAGACTCTTTCATTCAAAAACCCATGAAGTGGAATTTTTGATGGAAAGAGGAGATACGGATGAGTTAATTGCCCCATCCAGTTACCGATTGTTTGAGCGACTTAAAATAGGAGCAGACGCGGAGAAGAGTTGACTGAAAAACAACCATCACACTCAACCACTACCCCCCAAATCAATCAGCAATGTTAACAGCCCCGAGGCCAAGCCCGATACATCTCGGTCATGGAAGTTTCATTTTGTATCGCACACCCGGTTCGAAGAGTCCTCCGTGGCCAGCTGTGCTCTGTCCTGATAACATGGCACCCAAGAAAACCCTTGAAGACCGCCCGCATGGATATTACATGTTAATTTTACTTCTAGGGCTCAACTTAAAATTGTAAGATGAGCTTTCGGAACAGCTTCTGAACGCAGCAGTGATCGCTAACCATGTCATCTCAGCCAATGGGCTACCCAAGGGGATTTGTTGGAGTTTAATCCAGAATTTGATGAAGCCCAGGCCAAAAAACGGGCCGGCCTTCGCCAGGCATACGAATGTGCTATTTCAGCGCTACAGGATGGCCTTACAATCGATCATTGGAGAGCGGTGACCTTGGAATTGCGCGAGGTTGCTGATCAGGAAGACACTGATTCTGAGCAGAGCTTCATTGAAGAAATGGAACAGGCAAAGAAAGCATCACTAGAGGAATACAATGAATACCAGGAATACCAGAAACAAATACCGAAGAAAATCCTACCGCGAGGCTTACAAGCGACGTTCCGTTCTAAGCATACAGGACGAGCGAGAGCACCAGCCCCCTCTCGACTCACTGTGTCGAAGCATTCTCACAATACATATCGGAATCCCATAATTCTGGAGCCAGAATTTGAAAATGGCGCTGCTGGAACACTGAGGGCACCTCCCAGCTCTGTAGGCCAAAGACAAGGTCACTTATTGCCGCAAGCTCTGAAGGACGTAGACATAGTAGCAGATGTAAATGATGACCCTCAGTTCATCAAATTCCTGATCGGGCCTGAGGCAACCGAATTCACAATACCATATAAAAATGTCAAATCTCGAGACTATTTAAATCGCAAAGATCTGCTATGCATCAACCCACATGGAGAAAAAGGCTGGATATTTTCCCGACCCGCTCTGCGACTCATCGACCCTGCCGACTTTAACTTCTTTGCTGAGTACCTTAGCACAGGCAGTTTTGGCCATATCGTGCTCGAAGACCTAGATGATGAGAAACGTGGAGAGGCATTTGCCCAGTGCGTTTCGGCCTGGGAGACAGCGGAAAAGTTTGGAGCGTGGGATCTGATGGACCACATCGTCCAAAAACTTGAATGGATACCATGGGACCTGAGCGAAGCCCTCTTCTTTTCAATTTTGGTCTACGGGACACCGGGATCTCCTTCTCAAGCTCACGCGACTATGAAAACGATGCTATCTAGTTACCTTGCTGAACATTACTGGGAATACGTTGCAAGCGACAGCGATTACCTCAGGTCAAGCTTCGCAGACAGGATTCAAAAACTGCCCGAGTTGGAGGCAGATATATACGAAAAGAGAGCCTCGAAACTCAGGGCACTGGTTCCCGCCATGCATTTTGGACCAGAAATCTCTTGATCTCTTGTCATGGCCAAAATCGCCCGTCTAGACACGGCACATTTCCTAATTCATGGCGTGCATGCTCTCCGATCGGTGCTTCTCTTGTCCGGCTGAAAGATATTCTACATGTGGCGTCCAATGCGAAGCATAGCTTAGCGAGGGAAGGATTCCCGCGCCCCATGAACCTCTGACCAGGCTGGAACATATTCTTTTTCAATTATGAGATACATTTGTACAAAATATTTACTTCAAATGCAATTCTTGGTGCAGAATCGCCAAGTCAAGGTTTTCTCGGATGGTGGGTCATGGGTACCCTGCGTTGAGCACAATCTCAGTACATCTCTTTTCGCATTGATATCCTACAACTGCCATGGGTGTATGGCTGAGGCTTCGCTTCCAGGCTGCTGGTGGGCTTTTTAAGAACCCGCGACCCTCGTGTTCGCGAAGTGCTTGGGGAGAAACACCTAGATTCAGCCATACACAAGGGTCCTTTTTCAGCCTTCCGCCACCAATAAATAGCATCACTGGTCCAGGCGGCGGACACTACCGGAGTTAAACTCACAGCTGTCTCTAGAAGTAGAATACAAAAGTTGCTATGAGTCCTCATCCGATCACTCGCGCGAAATCCCAGCCTTGCAAGACATCTTTCTTGCTGCACCGTTTCTCTGCTAGCAGAGTCGATCAGTTGCATTTCGATATTCACGAGGGAGATTCAGCCTTACAATGTCTTCGGGATCCTCGATTGGAGGCTCAGCCTTGGTGAAATGGATCGAAAACCACCGATTTTTCGGCCGCCCCAAGGCTCTGAAGGTAAAGAGACAGCAAACTTGTGAGGTAGGTACACATACGGCGGCCGTAATGCGAACTGGATAATGTATACTAACAATACTTGAATAGGAGGCGCAAACACTGGCAGATTTTGTGTATACCTTTAGCTCCTGTAGAGAGTTAGCGGCTTACACCTGTGTCACACCTGATGCATTTACTTGGACTGGCGATGCGTGCATTTGCTCAACCCTGGGTAGCTACAATAGTAAATTCGTGTCCTGCGTTGAAGATACAAGATATTCGGCATGCATTGATCCTAGTAGGTAAATGCTCTTTAGCTACCCATTTACTGACTAACTGGCCACGCAAAGACAATGAACAGCTTGTGTCCGAATGGTCTAGTGGCCACTGCGACATCCTAGATTCTGGACCCACGACCCCTACGATAACATCCACGACAACTTCTAGCGAACCAAAACCGGCTCCTGAAGAAAAGACCTCTTCTTCTTCCGTTCCAGAGCCAAAAGAACCAGAACCATCTGCCCCAGCAGAATCAAAGCCAGAACCAAAATCGGAACCGCCGAGATCGATAGATCCTCCAAGTACGTTTATACCTGTCCCTGTTCCTAGCGACGCCCCAAGCTCATCCACACATCTCGCCGCAGAAGAGCCTTCCAAAGAGCCAGAAGAAAAACCAAAGACTTCCGAAAATGCTCCAACCTCAGTCCCACAACCCAGTTTAGTTCCCGTCACAGTTGCTGCTCGAGTGTCAAGCAAAGCTACTGACGCGCTTCCCTCGGCTCCTTCAATTCATGTGCCGCTACCGAAATGGACTGGCTCTGGGAACCTGCTGCAAGGGTATTGTGCCACTCCAGAGTACACCATTATCGAGGGACCGACTGCTTATTGGGCACCTGTCATTGGATGTATGGAAGACAAGCCTGATTGCTGTCCCTTCGACATTCCTCCCAAAACTGTGGTAGTCGGTGCGATAGTACCTAAAACAAGCAGCGCGGCATCGCAGGTCTCCGGTGTCCCGACAGCGACTGGCAGTGGTGATGATGGCGGCTTCCCAAGTGCACTCTCACCAGCTCAAGCTACCATTGAAAGATGTCCGAATGATTACTACAGAGTTGGCGATGGCTGCTGTCCTTCGTACGTATGGCTACATCATTATCCGTTCTCAATGCTTATCAACTTACAGAAACTATTTTCCGTGGAGCACCGACTTTGGTGGCCAAACGCCATGCTACTCCACAATTCTCACGGCCATGACCCCTCCGCCGATTCCTCCATCTCTCGTAGGTCCTTCTCCCGAGAAACCCACCTCTGCAATTGTCAATGTTGTCTACGCAATGCAATACCCAGCCCAGCCAGAACACAAACCAGCACTAGCCAAACCAGCTAAAATCGGCATCGGTGTTGGAGGTGGTGTCGCTGCCATTGTCTTCGGCGTGTTGTCATTCCTGTTGATTTGGAAACATAGACAACACAAGAAAGACAAGGCTGCGCTAGATACCTTGAGCGGAATGGGCAGTACACGACAGAGTGTTGCGGCTAGCAGTACAGTTGGTGGCGTCAGAGAGTGGCGGAAGGGCGTCCCAAACTCTCCAACCGATAGCAGGTTTCATGAAGGCCTTGAAACTATTCCAGAGCCCACGTTACCAAATGTGGGAATGACACAGATGCAGCAATATCCCTCGGAATGGCGCCCTGGGCAGCGCTCTGTTTCTCCACCTGTTCCGCTGCCTCCTGCATACACGCGCAATTCCATTCCTAGTCCTGTGGGTTTCTCAGAGGCGGATAGCCGATCGAGCATCTTGGATAGAAGATACTCGAATAATAACACGCCTGGAGTTAGCAGTGACGGTGGATATGAGAGCACGAATAGGTCTGAGCTACAAAGTGGGAACTATTCGTACCCAAGGCAGGAGTTGCAGGGTGTGCCAGAGGGTCAACAATTTCATCCTCAGAGTGGGTATTATAGTGGTGAGGTCCAGAGTTGGGCGCATGAAGGTGTTCCACAACAGGTTGTCTACCATGAGGTACCTACGGGGAGGATGACACCTAGGGTTTGAGGAAGTTGGGATGTTATAATGCTTGGTCATGTGATACCGTGCGTCAATGCGTATGTGCATGAATCTATTTAATGTTTCAACCGTGGCTGGTCACTCTTATGGAATAAATATTGAGCTCACCTTCGAATAAATGATTTTGAGTTGATTTGATGCACAAAACGCTGACACTGCCATCTGTTACCTATCCAGCATTATACTTTGGAGATGTGTTCAGTGCGACTCAGATAGATACCTTGTGCACATTGTCATCTGGTAAGCTCCCTCAAATTAGCTGATTCTTCTGTGAAGTAAATGCAGGATATTAGACCATAATTCCATTTGGTGTGTGGCGCGCTTCTAGTGGGTCAATCTGACGGGTTATGGTGTGAAAAATTGCTTTGGGATAGAAAAGTTGGCCAAAAGACCTTCACGTTGCGTCGTGTACCCGTGTTGCCTTCAAGTTGCTCAGATTGGAATCGAAGTCGGAATGGAGGGAACGCTCAAATCCGGAGAACAAATGACACGGGTGAACAGTAGATGGGTTGGTGTGGAGTTGGAATTCCGAATGTTTTTGAACTTCATTCATAAAAGTTCCTCGGCCTGAGCTCCTAATCCTTCATATCATATCCACTATATCCTCAGCGGCAATGCTTAAAACATCGCACGATCATTCCCATGCTGCCATGATGATTGGGTTATGAAGCCATATCTTTCGCAAAGAACTCCGAAACTTAAGGAAAATCCCAGGGGTCCATTTCGTGCTTGCTCCTCCACAACTCCTCTTCTCCGTTCTACACTTATCGCAGACGCCTGGCCTCACGTTCAGACTCGAGCAGGCAGAGAATATCGTTCTCGCGGACTGTGACCTTAATTAGTCTGTATTCATCTCGGGTTCCTTACGAATCAGACATACCCGGGCCCTTGACGTTGCGGATGATGGAGCGAGTCTGATCGTCCATGAATTCGACACGGCACTGAGTAACACCACCGCGAGAGCCTGTTATACCATCAGCCAAACCCTCCCATGTATGTATACACCGTTCGAATATTCGTACCGGTTCGGCCAAGGACGCGGGTGACCTTGACGAGCTTAACGGGGGCCTTAGCGGTATCCATAGTGTGCGATTACGTTCGGAGGGAAACGGTCGTGATTTGAGGTGGTTTACGGCGGGTTGGCGGAATTGCTCGTCGATTGTCGTAGGCGTCGTTGAAAAATTAGGTTGTCGTAGGCGATTGTGTGCCGCGAAATTGGAGCTAAGCGAGCCAAGACTTGCCCCAGGATTCCCTGGCGCTTGGATCTCCGCGACCATCACCCTCTCTCATGCCAAACCGCACATGCAACGCTGTTTACCACAATGTCTTCGCCCATAGACTGTCTGATAAAACTGGTTGTTTGCATTGGCTTCCGCGCTATTCAGCAACGAATTGTTCACTTCTCGTCCACTTTCAAGCACAATTGCCTCCAAAGTGGGCGTCCTTCCCGTGAACCTAAAAGCGTCTATGTGCCCAAAGCGTTAGTATAACGAGGCTGAATGATCTATTACTGCCCTTCTATTGAGAATTGTAGCTCCATTTGAATCATTCTCTGCTGATTTTGCCCCCTCGGACTACGCAAGCCTGCCAGCAATTCTCATGTTTGTTAACCGTGGGCAGTGAAAGAGCATAGAGAAACAGAAAAGAGTTATAATGATTCTTGAACAAAATGTTTGACCTGAATGCTCTGGTGTAGAAAAGGTAGGGCAGTAGGGCAAGCGTTATACTTTTATTACTTCCCCTAGCATTTTGAAACGCACCTATACCTATGGTAGTAAGCATCCCTGTACGCAGAATGTGTTACGAACATTTCTTTAGACTTCCTTTGCCTTGCGAGAACATATTTCTCGCCAACGTTCATATCGAGGTCACTTGAAATTTCATGCTGAAGTTAATGAGCCAATGACTAGCAACATCCGTTTGCAGGACATGTTCTCTACGCCGGCGAATATTCGGATTTAAGAACTAATGGTAATGGTTTTTGGTACTATCTATGGTATGGAGCACATGTGATTGCCGTTGCACAGTGTAATAAGACCTAGTAAAAGTTTTGCGAAGTGGCCGCGAACGATGGCGTTAAAATCTTTTGGTCGTTGGTGTGGGTTTAAACTGTCAGGGTTATGGATGCATCCAATAAAGGAACAGGCTTAAGCGGACGAAGAAAATTTATGTGGAAATCCAGCGGGACGAGTGCCTGGCGTTCGCCGCTATTCCACAAAAATTTCAGCCACGATATAGATTTCAAAATTTTCGAGCAACGCATAAATCATCCATTTCATGGGATTCATACGGTGGTATGGTCTAGTGGTATGACGTCGCGTTGTGGCCGCGCCAGCCTGGGGTAGGTTGGCCCTCAAATCTGAGGATCTATAGCCACAGCGATACTAACGGGTTACAGTTCGATTCCCAGTACCGCCAATACTTTTTTTTTGCCCATTTTACGCCATGGAACTACTTAATTGCTAAAGGATTATATTTTGCGCAACGTGTTTGTGTTTGACTCTCCTGTATACCCGTACAGGAAAAGCAAGCGTTGTGATGGCCTTTTTTGTTTTTGCAGATGTGCAGCACAGTGTGGATGACAAACCCAAATCCAAGGCACCAACAACACAATTCAGAATTCTTTTGTGCCCAAGGGATAGCTACAGGTTGGCAAGATGTTTTGAGTTATTCCCCACAAAAACAGTAACAGGGGGAGAAGATTTTAAATGAGTTGTTCTGATTCATGTCATACCTTTGCTAATCTAGATCGTTCGACAAACATTGAGTTATACTCCATTGCTAGTGGCACTAAAATCTTTTCCAGAACTGTTCCTGCAAATTCCTCATCTGAGATTCGTGCTGTTGGTTTCACAAAACATTCCAGGCAGTACTGTATGGCATCGCAACAGGATAAAGAGATGGAACCCTGGCTTTCTTGAATCATCAACCATCTTCTTATAGCTTGGAAATCGGTGAATTGATTAGGCTCGTTGTTTGGACCGAGGTCTTCGGGTTGGCGGATAGACTCTATGGGTTGGCCATTGAGAATCTCGACGAGCATGACCCCGAGGGCAAGAAGTTTTGAGGAATCGTTTTTCACAAGTGGGTGCTGTCGCGCATGGGGAGCATGTTCTCTAGTATGCTCGTGTATGAGATATGGGTGTGTTATGTCCACTGGGACGTCACTCATTTGGTTATCGTTTGCGCGAAGAAAGAAGATGTCGGACTTATTCCAGGCTTCGTAAAGCCAAGGCGTTGGGCTGAGTTGGAGAAGCGCTGATGTTAATGTAATGGACAAATTATACTTGTCTTTCAGAGATAGCTGATAGCTGGATTGCTGGATGAGGTCCTGGAGGCTGAGGTCACCGTCGTGATAGGTCTGTGGTCTCGTTCGCTGTGCTGCATATGAACCTCGGAGACAGCCCGCGTCGTCGAAACAGAAACCAGAGCACGGGTGATTATGTCTCTCAAGAGCCAAGCAGAGATCTTTGACCACTTGGAGCTTGATAGGATCTTTGTAAGGCGGAAGGGGTTCAGTCACATTGGTAGTAGTGATCACAACCTGAACTTGTGATCTAACCTATTTAGCAAAATACAGACAGCGCGAGGAAGCACATACTTTTTAAGGGGGAGGGTTTTTGGATCCCGTACCACCATCCGAAACTCCACGTCAAGCCACTTCTTCTTTGGTGCTGGTGTTTGCAGGTATGAAATTTCAAATCGACCAGTATCGGATGTGTCTTGTTGCTGTCGTCCCCTTTTGCTAGCGACGATTCTTTGTTCGAGAAGAAGCCCAGCCGAATGAGAGGAGTGGTCAGAGCACCAAGAATTCGAAAGAACGTCATACAGCTTTGCTGCATTACTTTGTAACATTCTGAGAGGTAGAGCGAATTTGAAACGACTTGGTGAGGTTTTCGTTTCTGGCGCAGCAATCTTGGCTGCTTTCATTTCGTAGCTGTCAAGGAGAGCAATGTATCCACGAATGTCGTCAAGTCTAGTTTGTATTCGCTTTCGGCTCTTACTGTATTTGATCCGGCCTGTGATCTGAAACCTAGACGTTTTGCTTCTCTTTGTAAATTTCGCTAACGCGTCTTGAAGCTTTTCTCCTGATGCGGTGTTGAAATCTTGAATGTTCAGACTGTCTAGTATCTCGAAAATAACACCTTCAATGTCCTCGGCTGTTCTTCTATACGCATTGTATGCTTCACCTAGCGAACTGCGAAGCGAGGCCTCAATTTCGGCATTTTGCCATAGTTCGCTATAAAGAGTCAGAGCTAGTTGTAGTGAATGAGCGTCTCACTTACGATTCTGGATTCTCCATCATATCACTTAGCTCTTGGTCATTGACAACAGGCTGGAGCACCACTTTGAGAGATAGCTCGTAAGAAACACGGAGATTTCCTAGTTGACGAATAACCTTGCTGACTTCCCCGTTGAACCGTAAGAATACTTTCATAGGAGTGGTGACATCCTCGTAATGCTCTATTGCAGAGATGACAAGTGGAATAGCGCCGAGGACCACACCGGCAATTTCTAAGCCAGACATATTGGTCCAACTTCCTATAACGAGGCTGAATGCTGATTTTCTTTCAAAAGCGCGCCAGCTCACTAGTTTCAGAAGAATCGAATGATGAGCACGTTAAACCGTGCGTGCGTCACGTCATTCTCTGTCCAGCTGATTTCATGAAGAGAACCTCATACTGGGTCGCGAAAGGTAGGCAGCGGTGGTGGTGTTGAATGAATCCTCAAGCAATGTTGGTGTAAGCCGGCTGGGTTTTGGCCCCCAACACCAAGAATATCTTTTGCCCCTCCATAGATCATCTTACGCGGGCATCTCCTAAGTTCGGCTTCATAGCATGCATTACCACTCCCTATTGGCAGAAACTTCACTAAATAACCACAATATTGAAGAAAAGGTAAACGTTGATGGAAATAGTCTCCACCACGGCAGCGGCTTGTTGCCGCGCCTTCTTGGCTTTGGTTGAAGCAGCAAGGCTGGAGCCAGCTACGGAGTATGATGAACTGATGTCGCTAGATAACATCGACAACGAGTTTTGCCGATTTAACGTCTGGTGTGGTAATCTAGGCGCTCTGCAGACTGGCCACAGTTCATTAGATTTTCGGCTTCGCGAGTCGACCGTCATCAAAACTACTGTTCTCAAACACTTGAAAAGGTTGACACGAAGTTTGGACAGCAGTCGTGAGATTCTGTCCGGCAAGAGACTACCATTTGAGAAGCAACCAAAACCGGAATACTCTAGTGACGAGTCATCTGCGGATGAAAGCGAGGACGAAGCACCCCCTGCGGAGTTAGCCTTGCTTTTAATTGAAATCCGCGGAAACCTGGACGACTTGTTCAAGCTCTCTTTCCGGATAAGAAATCAATCTACTCAGCCAAAGTCCTTGAGACCGACTCTCTACCAGGATATTGACAAAGAAACCGGGCAAGACAGGTTGGAACTCTATGACGAGTTTGACCGCGGAAGAGTAGTTGAGTTCCTCATTCAGATGCGAAGAGATACTGCTGCCGCATCCCAACGGAACATCGAGCCGCTGGTGTCGGAACGTGATGAAAAAATGATTGGCCGACTAGTTGCTACCATCCAGAAGAGACGAAGGATTCTCAAATACTGGCAGCAGCATTCGAAGAAATTGAATCAAGTGTCACCGGAGGTCAAAGCAGCTGTTCGATCTGAGCAATTCATGGATCAGCGGAATCCTGAAGCGACATTGAAAACGAAAAATACAGTTGAAGAATGCAAATCTTTTCAGTTGATTGCACCATCAATAGCCGGAAAGACGATCCTTTCAGGAACAGAAGCTACAAGGTTCGACCCAAAGCTGGACGACCTCATCGACACACAGTCCGTTATTTCATATGCTTCGACGATATTAGATGTTCATGGAAATATGGTGGACTTACCACCACCACCACCTACGGTTTCAAAAGGACCAGAGTTCATTTGTCCATACTGTAGCGTTGTTTGTCCCGCGAGGACGGGCAGAGATCGAGCATGGCGAACACATATTCTTCGCGACCTGCAACCGTACATTTGTACTTACGAAGACTGCACGAAAGACCAGCAATACGAGATATACGGGAGTCGAGAAGCCTGGCTTGAGCATGAAAGGCTTGCTCATCGCCGAGTTTGGCAATGTTTTGAGCATGCTGAACCGCTATACAAGTCCCCAGAGGCACTGCATAAGCACTTGCTCGCTTCACACGGCGAGACTATGACCGACATGCAAATTCAAGGCCTCCTTAAAGTGTCAGAATCCAGCGTCGTTGACACCCGAGTCGAATGTCCGATTTGTCACATTCACGCGCCGTTCACCATGAGTTTCGAGAAACATATGGCATCACACCTGGAAACGATCGCGAGTATTTCGGTCCCTCTTACCTTTTCTTTCTCTGATGATGAAGACAATGAGTCTGACGAGCAATCTGGCAAAGCCCAAGGTCTTAGATCTGACCACAACGCGAGCTCGCGTTCTCTCAACTTCGAATCTCCTGCTTCATCGGTTATTGGTCGACATGAAGACGAACAACCAATATCTGTTGATAACATTCGTGGGGGAAATTTCAATGCAACAATGAATGTTGATCAACAATCTAATTTTGATGAACGTGACCTGAAATCACAGCTCACAACTGCTGGGCTCAACCACGAAGATGCTCAATACTGGTCCACATCACTTCAGGACGCCGAATATGATGGAAAGGACGGCCCACTAGTGTGGGCCGCACAGAACGGACACGAAGACTTAGTTCAATGCCTAATTGATGCAGGCAGAATAGATATCGACTATGGAGACCACAGTCTTGACCGATCAGCACTTTCCTGGGCGGCATATTTCGGACATGACGCTGTGGTCAAAATCTTACTTGATAAGAACGTGGTAGATGTTAATCGCCCGGACAGATTCAATGACACGCCACTGTCACTTTCGCTGAAGGGAAGAAATGCAGCTTCATTGACGCTGCTACTCAAGTCAGGAAAGGTTGATATTAAGTATCAGAATCTTGGAACGAAGGTACTCTTGTATGCTGCAGAATTTGGCCATGAAGATTTAATGAAGGTTCTCCTGGAGACAGACGGTGTTGATGTCAACGTTCTGGACGAGTCTGGATTGACTGCTTTCCTCATAGCTGTGTTGAAGGGATATGAAACTGTGGTCGACATGCTGCTTAATACAAGAAAGGTTGACATTGAATATCAAAACCCTAGGGATAAAAGGACTGCACTATTATTGGCCGCTTATCACGGACATGCAGCCATAGTCAAGTCCTTGCTCGATCGAGGCGCCTATCCTGATCACAGAGATATGGCTCAAACGACACCATTACTGCTCGCCGCCGAACACGGACACGAAGATGTTGTCAAGCTACTCCTAGGCACAAATAACGTCGACGTTGAGGCCAAGGGTGAATTTGACTTGAATCCTTTGCTATGGGCGGCCAAGGGTGGGCATGAAGGCGTAGCCAGACTGCTTCTTGAACAAAGCAAGGCATACCCCGATCCCAGGGATTCATATGGATGTTCAGCATTATTTTACGCAGTGTCTAACGGTCACGTAGCTATGGTGAAGCTGCTGCTAGATACAAACAAAGTTGATGTTGAGATTAAAGACAACGAAGGCTGGACTCCTCTCTGTTGGGCTGCTAGCCAAGGAAAGGAAGTTATATGTCGGCTGCTCTTAGATCAAGGATATGCCAACCCTGACTGCATCGGTCGGTCTGGATATTCACCACTGCAGGAAGCCGCGACCAACGGGCATTCAACTATACTTAGGCTGCTCCTGGACACAAAGAAAGTCGATGTTAATCATACAGATGACATTGGTCAGACTGCTCTCGTATTAGCCGCTCGATTTGGTCATGAAAGCGTAGTCCGGCTACTTCTAGACCAAAGCAATATCAACCCCGACGGGAAGAACCCTGTAAATTGGACTCCGCTAATAGAGGCATCGAAAAATGGGTATAAAGCTATAGTTAAGCTCCTCTTGGATACTCAGAAAGTCGATGTCAACAATCGTGACTATTTGGACTGCACTGCTCTCTTGTATGCTGCTCAGAACGGCCATGAGGGTGTGGTTCAGCTACTTCTTGGCTCCAGAGAGATCGGTGTAGATTACAAGGACCGGGAAGGGCGAACTGCCCTGTCATGGGCTGCGCAAAAGGGATATGCAGGCATTGTCAAGCTTCTGGTCGATACAGAGAAAGTTGAGATTGACGGTAAGGATGCTTCCGGTTGGACCCCATTCACGTGGGCTGCAGAATACGGCCGCGTAGAAGTCGTTCAGCTACTTCTAGATACAGGCAAGGTCGAAATTGATGCCCAAGACGCCCATGGTTGGACTCCATTTGCCTGGGCAGCAGAGAACGGACACGAAAATGTGATCAAGGTTCTTCTTGCCACAGGCAAGGTCGATGTTGATTCCAAAGACGAAACAGGTCGAACGCCGCTTTCATGGGCGACACATCGTGGTCACGTTGGTGCGGTCAAAATGATACTCGGCACGGGGTTGGTTGAGGCTGATTCTAGTACCGACATGGGTAGGACATCATTGTCGTGGGCAGCGGAACTGGGTCACGACGGCGTAGTTCAGGTACTACTCAGTACGGGCGAGGTTAACGTCAACTATGCGGACATTTCAGGGCGAACACCCCTGTCCTGGGCAGCGGAACGGGGTCACGACGGCGTAGTTCGGGTACTACTCAGTACGGGCAAGGTTAACGTCAACTATGCGGACATTTCAGGGCGAACACCCCTGTCCTGGGCAGCGGAACGGGGTCACGACGGCGTAGTTCAGGTACTACTCAGTACGGGCGAGGTTAACGTCAACTATGCGGACATTTCAGGGCGAACACCCCTGTCCTGGGCTGCGGAATATGGCAATGACGCTGTAGTACAGCTGCTGCTCAACACAGGCAATGTCGACATCAGCCTGAAAGATGATAAGGGTCGGACTCCATTGATGTGGGCCATAGGCAGTGGCCAGGACGCTATGGCTAAGCTGCTCTTCTGGAGAAGCGAGTGCGAGCTCAGCACCTATTCTGATGTACAGCTTGAAAGCCTTTTACTTTGGGCTGCTAGCAATGGACACGAGGCGGCAGTCAAGCTCTTACTCAATAGGGAGGATGTTGATGTCAATTCAAGAGAGTCCGAAACTCAAGATACGCCTTTGGCATTAGCAGCACGCTACGGCCATGAGGCGGTAGTCAAAGTACTGCTCGGCAGGGACAACATTTTAGCTGACTCCATGAATAGGAGTGGCGATACACCACTCTCACTAGCAGCAGAATATGGGCATGAAGCTGTTGTCAAGCTACTACTTTCCAGAGACGACATTTGCGTTGCCAGAGACTCTAGCGTAGATACGCCACTATCTTTAGCACTATGTAACGATTACAAAGGTGTCGCCAAGCTGCTTCTTGATTCTGGCAGGGCTGATGTCAACCACATCGCAAGGGGTGGCTACACGCCTTTAGGTTTGGCTGCGGAAAAAGGTTATGAAGATATAGTCAACATGTTGTTGGATGAAGAAGGGATTGAAGTGGAACAGGCAAATGAACAGGGTCTAAAACCACTAGCATGTGCGGCGCATCGAGGTCACGAAGCCGTTGTCAAGCAATTGCTTGAAAAGGGCAAAGCCTCAATTGAGCCTACAGACGCTTATTTCCACAGAACGCCCTTGCTATGGGCAGCTTTCAGCGGTAGAGAAGCGGTAGTCAAGGTGCTGCTTGAGACGGGTCAGGTTGACGTAAACCACAGAGACGTTGGGAATCGGACTGCACTGTCTTTGGCCGCGCAAGTAGGGCATAGAGAAGTGGTCCAATTACTACTCGATACCGGCAAAGTTGACATCAATGTTAGAGATGAAGAGGAAGATGGAGGCCGTACACCACTGGAATGGGCTATATGGGGAGGACACGAAGATGTTGTTAAACTGCTGAAAAGCTATATTTCGAAATGAAGGAGTTCGCATACAGGTAACGATAGAAGTAGATGATCAATCTCTTGAACAAATGGAAAAACGCAATCCACAAAGTTAAACTCTTCAAAAGAGTGTGATCGTACGTAAAATCAACAATAGAAACAAAATCAAAGAAGAACTGAAATCGCGCAGTCCATAGCCATACCATTAAACCCACATATCTGCACACTCCTTAACCCCTACTTCAAGCCCATCAAAGGCAGTCCCATTCCCCTTTAGCCAACGCAAAACTTCTTCAGCCCTCTGATTAGCCACCTTTGATTTGTCTTCACGCTCGTCTTCAACGTTGTTTGGGAAGTCTTTTCCTGGGTATAGCTTTCGCAGGATAGCAAGGACCTTGTTCCAGGTGAATGGCTCGGAGTAGGCGAAAAGTCGTTCAGAGGACACGTCTGAGTGAATGAGAGCCGAGATGTGGATGAGAGCTGTGTCGCGGATGGACACATAGTATTCTATAGACGGTTGGAGTTAGCGGATTGGATGATGATTAAATGATTGACGGAAATTTCAGGTGAGAAGGAGATAGAAATTAGTATACTGGGGACAACATTCTAGAAAATAAGGCACTAGAAATGAGATACCGCAAACAAGATATGGGAAATGAGTATCGAATTGCGAAAATCTGAAACCATACCAGAAAAAAAAGGAAAAGAAAACCGTTAAATGAGTACCTTGTATGAAGATATAGACCGAGGATGATAGAAATATGATCTCATTTGTCGAAAGCGTAGAGATGAAAAATTTACAAACCAAAATAAAATACTCACGAGGCTCAACACCCTTCGACAGCAAATCAAAAAGCTCGCCCGTAAAAGCCGACCTAAGCCAAAACACCGTAGACGGCCACCCCTGATGCTCCGGAACAAGCACTTCTCCGAAATTTGCATTTGGCAGCTACACAACATCATCAGTACCGGCTTCGATATTACCATACAACCCAACCGGCAATAACTTACAACACTGTTAAACACAAAACTTGGCTTATTCTCCCTTACAAACTGCCACATCGCCTTCTCCGTCTCCGTCTTCAACGCCCCATAAATGTACCAGCCCTTTCTCCGCTTTTCACTCTCTGGAAACTCCTCGCGCGCCAATACACTGGCCTCATCATTGTAACTCGACTCGTCGATCAAGAACTCGACATTCGGCTTCGGGAACGTAGCGGCGACGGAGGACGACGTCAACACGAAGCTCTTAAGCGTAGACGTCTTCATGCACGCTTTGAGAGCATTGATTCCGCCTTGGATTACGGGCGGGATGGTCGTTTCGGCGGACTCGCCTGTCAACGGAGATGCCATGTGCACAAAGCCAGCAGCCCCTGAAAATATTATATAAGCAACAGTGACGAAAAAGTGAGTTATGTTTTATGAGAAGGGTAAGATACCTTTGGCAATGGCGTCGTAGCATTCTTCTATAGACATGTCCGGCACACCGACGAGTTCGAACTTGGCTTGCTTGTGCTTGTCGTCGAAGTAGTCCTGTAACCAGGCACTCTTCTCGATGCTGCGTACAACGCCTCGGACGTTGTAGCCTCGCTCCAGTAGTTGGTCGGCGACATGGCTACCCAAGAGACCATTGACACCCGTCACAACGATAGTCTCGCCGGGGTGAATGATGACGGTAGGCATACTGTTCAGCGGCTGTTCAAGTGAGGGGTTTCGTTTAAGTAAGCAAGAAAGGGGTTAGGATTGAGTAGTCGTAAAAACAGCGGAAAAGTTGGCAGACTATTCGTTGAAGATGGGCAAAAGCGATGAGCCAGGTGTAGGTGAAAAATAGAAAAGAGAGAAGGAGGGGTGAGATGGAGGCACCAAGTGTAATATACCCCCGGAGGTGGGTTGCCAAGAAGAATCACGGTAAGAATGGCATTCAGGCGTGCAGTCCAGCTAACTGGAATAGGAAATCAGACTTTGCCTATTCAGGCTATCATCCTTGCTCAGTGATGGCGGCAAGGGAATTTTTTGGTAGACATATGGGCTGGACTATCCCGGAGAAGTACGGCTCGAGTCAACTGCACTTTTCAAGATTTGGTATGTGAAAAGCGAGCCGAATGAGGTATTTTGTGGTGGTAAGTAGAAGCGTATATTCGATGTATTATCATTCATTTTTTGATGCACTCAACTTTTACAACTTACCCTTTCTCCTCGCCATCTCTTCGCTCATGACTAGTCCAACCGGACCTCCGCGACTTCCATCACCTTTCCATTGCTCCTCTGGTACTCGTTCAGTTGGCCAGTCCCACTTTCCTTTGAAGTCTTCTGGCATGTTTCCTTGAATGCATTCTAGGATACTGTCACCGATAATCGGCAAGAACTTAAATCCGTGACCCGAGCCACCAGTCGCAACGAAAAGTCCCCTGTACTTCGGATGATAAGAGATTAGGAAATCGCCATTTCGAGTATCCGTGTACCAGCAAATTTTGCTCTTGGTGAAAGGACGCGAAGGAGTAGCGATGGTGGGATGTATCGATGTAAGAAATTGGCGGCAGTCGCGCTGGCCCTCGTCCGGCACGGCTTGGGTGGGGTCATCGACGGAAGTATATGGTAAAGATGTGGTGATCGTTTCATTTGGATCGTCCGACTCGGGGTGTGGGATGGTCGTCGGATTGATATAACCGTGCCCATGTCGCGCAACTTTCAGTGTGCCATGGGCAGGCGTGATCATGAAACAGCCGTGGGTGAGATTAAGAAGTGTTGGCTTCGTCGAGAGCATCGCTTCCTCAGCCTGCGACATAGGCATGTAGACGACAGCTTGACCGGTGGCTTTGCAGATTCCCCGAAGATCAATCAGAGACGCTGTCCAAGCACCAGCGGCCAGAAGCGTTAATTCTGCTTCAATCTCCGTACCGTCTTGAAATAGGACCCCGGAGACTGTATTGGTCTTGTGGTTGATCAAAAGCTTCTTAACTTTCCCAACCACAAAGTTTACTCTGTTGAATTTCTCAACCTCTTTCCTCAACCACCGCATGGCACCTTCAGCATTTGCCCAGCCTGAGCTCCAGTTCACGTAACCCACTGTTCCACTTCCCCAGTCATCCGTTGTTTTCAGACCACATACTCTACGGATATCTGCGGCAGAGTTAAGAACTTCAGTTTTATCAGTTCCGATCTTAACAACGTTCGCAAGAGACTCTGAAACATATTTTTGTTCCGGGCCACATGCAGTTAAGCAGAGACCCGTCTGATAGTAGTGTTCAGTGGCGAAATCGGTTCGCCAGCGGTCCATTGCAGCGGAAGCGAGACGCGTGTACGGTGGAGAGGCATAGTCAGGTCGGATGATTCGGGATGTGTCAATCTATACAGTATTTTTGAGCTAACGCGCTTGAACCATGGTTTTAAAAAGACATAGATATAAGGGAACAAGGCAATGGAAAAGCGAAACAAGTCCGAACAGGCTTTTCATGGCGTCGTAGACCTGCGACATTCGTTTGCCATCGGTATTCAAACACTTACACTCGAACCATCGGGGCTGGGAAAGGGTTGACGGTCTATCACCGTAATTGACGTGTCTTTGAACTTGGGATTCTTGCATAATGCCCACGCGGTGGAAAGGCCAAAAACGCCGCTGCCAACGATCAGAATGGACGAGGGTATTTCTCTGGAAGACGGGGAAGCCATTGTGCTTTGAAAATGACACAGGGAGGGAAAAGGAAACAGAAGGAAACGAAAGTAAAGTCGAAAGAACACCGGAGATAAAGTCACGCCTACAGTATCAATATGTGTGGTGTCAGGAATTATGATCTTTCTAGTGGGGAACGGGTCCGATGTCGTCGCCAAAGGGCGCGTGGTCGGCTTCCTACGGTTCAGAAGATCGGGAAGGGGCAAGCTAGGAGCTTGGGCCACCATTCCGATATACTTGATTTCGCAAAATTATGACTGCGTGAGACTGGAGCTACATCAACATCTACACCAACACCACCTGCCATTGACACTCCTCTGCTTCCCTAAATCATCTACCAATTGAGCCAATTGCTTTGCGATGCCGAAACCCCCCAGAATACCCAAGTCGCTTGGGAAGAAGCCACCCTCGACGCTGCCGATATCAAGGGGAACAACCCCTCCAAAAGCCTTCCAGCCGCGACCAACCTATAAACCATCAGCTGGTACAAAGGACCGCAACCCTTCAGAGGCCCTCGAGCAAGCCTGGAAACTCAGACCGCGACTGTCGGACATCCAAAGACTACCCGAAGAGGAATTGAACTCAATCAGTCATAGGATGAAAGTTGGACGCTGGCGACAATGGCCATTTTTCATGTGTGCCCTGACTGCCTTTGGAATGGGAATGTACGGTGTCATGCTATACACATCTCTGAGCAAAGGACCAGCGCCAGAAGAGGTACCATACGACTTAATTGATCGTTTCGACCGGGAGGCTGAGGGGTATGATGAGAAGGTTGGATTCTCAGAGACACTCCTGTTTCTCACATCGAAACGAAAGGAGCTCACAAAGAAGGCAAAGGGCCATGTCCTAGAAGTCGCTGTGGGCACAGGCAGGAATATACCATACTATCATACGAAGCAATGTGCAACGGTCACACTTCTCGACACGAGCGGACCCATGCTCGACGTCGCAAAGCGCAAATGGAAAGATACGCATTCAGAATACTTCCACCGCGTCTTCTTCAAGCAGCAGTCTGCTCTTGACCCCATTGTTCCCCCTTACGGCGCGCAGGATGGGTATGATACGGTGATAGAGACTATGGGTCTGTGCTCGACGCCTGAGCCCGTGAAGCTACTCCAAAACTTAGGGGCTTGCACAAAGGAGGATGGAGGACAGATATTGCTCCTAGAGCACGGCAAGTCACATTACGAATGGCTCAATTATCTACTGGACCAGACGGCACCGGCCCACGCTGATCAGCACGGATGTTGGTGGAATAAGGATATCGGCAAGATAGTCGAAGAAAGCGGGCTGGAGGTGGTCAATATCAAGAGGTACAACTTTGGCACCACGTGGTGGGTAGAGTTGAAGCCAATTAAGGGAATGCGCAATCAGCAGGCGGCAACAATTAGTGAGCAGCCGCCTGTGTCGGCGGATTCCACGGGACAGGTCGCACAGAAGTCGTGGTTATCGCTTTGGAGATGAGGTATGACATGCGCGTCTGCGTCTGTGGTGTGCAGCATCCCCGTCCCGCCTTGCACAGAATTGCACCGAGCTGGTCAACGCAAAAGTCAACCAAAGCATACCTGATCAGCCCGCTCCTAGACATATCTAGGCCACTTGGTCCCATCTCATCATTGCACGCTAATTGAACTCGATGATGAAATCTAAAGGGATTGCCTCCGCATTTCCAGACAAAGTTGGCCAACTTACGTCGTTTGTCGGATGGCTGGGAGGGGGGGCACTTGCCTGATTGGGAAATGCGGATGGATTGATGGACAAAGGACAAAGCACAAAGCACATGACCGGATAAAGCGCGAGAAGGTCAAGCGAAGAATTGACCACTCCAACCGGCCAGATAAAGTTATGCCAAAGAGATCCAAGACACGGCTCGCACAGCGCTTCGCAACTCTGTTATCACACCACCGCTATGAAAAATGCGCATCCTCCGGAAAGCTACCGGTCTCTTAGATTTTCCATGTATAAGCTCACATCCTGTCATGGTGATGCTCAGCGCCGCAGGAGGCTCGGCATCGGCTTACATCCATGGCCTGCAGTCCTGACTCGGAAAGGGCAGAAAGGCATCGCTTTTCAACGCAGGCTATGATAGCTACTTGTGATTATGATGGATAGCGCGCTGCAGAGCCACGCGGAGCCAAAGCAAGTTCCTGAATCATTAGGTTGGAGGAGACTGCTAGAGACAGGTTACAACACCACGCTTCCTCGTCTGGGGCACAGCGGAGCGCATCCGCATCCGCCGACCGTTTGCTAAAAGCAAAGTCACAAGATGCGCCTGTGCGACAGCTTCCAGTTCCCCACAATAGTGACGATGCACGCAGAGACGGCGTGCAATGCGTGAGGTCCTATTGGGAAAAGACAGTCTGCAAGCCCCTGCCAATCACCGGGAACTGTGGCACGTCGCGTGCGTTTGCGTTGTCCTCTGAACAGCAGGCGATACAGATTTTCCGTTGTGAAACACGCGCTTTCCAGAAGAGGGCCATAATATCGAGCCGTTTCAGCAGCAGACAGCTCGCTTTTGGTGTGGCGAGGTGACGGCGACAATGCAGCAATGGAGAGGTGGGTGGAGGTAGAACAGACAGAGGCGGCGAGCGCGGCGACGACAATTGGCCGGGTTCAGGCTGAACCAGAGATTTCACTCGGCGCGACTTTTTTTGCCCTGACGCTGGTTGGTGAAGCCGAGGAAGCCCGCAGAAAAAAAAATCAGAAAAATAGCAGCTCACCGCCTGCGACAGCTCCGGCCTGGCGTTGAGGCTAAATCCACTGGAGTGTTGAGCGAAGCCGGGGGTGCCTGCACGCCGGGTCGCGATGATATGCACCTCCGCCAGATCATGGAGAGCAGTTGACCACTCAGACTGGACATGTTGAACCTGGACAAGGGCAAAGCAAGGCGGTCAGCCGAGCCAACAGGCAGTATCAGGTAGTAGTAACAGGTAGTCGGCAGCGATGGGCAATGAGCAATGAGCACACCAGGCAGCGATTGGCATGGGATTAGATGAACCAGGAGCACCTCTTTCGTCACCATCGCCGCCGCCCGGCACCGTCAGACATAGATTTCTAGGGAAAGAGGAGCGTTCATCTCGGCGAGTGGGAGCGCTCGCTGCTTCTGCTTACCCGCTCTGGGGATGCGAGCTTTTTCGCGAGAGGGCGCTTTTTTTTGTCCCGTTCCCAGGTACAGGGATCATGGACGATATGGCATTTGCACCACACACATTCACTCACACATGCGCCGACCAGCATTGGTCCTAGGCAGCCGTCTGCAACGAAGCGTGCGGTGAGAGACGGCGAGAAGAGTACCTATACAGTTCATACATATCCTTAGGGTACTTAGATACATACCTAGAATAGTGTGTATGCACTGACAGTGGCTAGTTGCACTGGCATGGAGGATGCGACCAGAGATCCAGAGCCAGGGGGTCTAGAGGGGGGCCCTCTGGAGTCTGCACAGCTCAGGCACAGACAGACGCATTATAGAGAGACTGAGAGTCTGAGAGCCTGAGAGGGGAGACGAGGGCGATGCTTTTTTGGGCAGCTCTCCTGGAAAAAGGAAGACTGCTGGCCATGGGACAACGGTTGCTTTTTGCAGTATGCTGCAGTCAGCCATTCTCTGCTCTGCGCCCCTGGCCGGCCAGTGAAGACAAGCGTCTAATACTTGGTAGCGTCTAAAAGTAGAGTAGCATGTTGTCATTTTCGGGCCCTTCTTGAAGACAATCCCTGAAAACACACTCTCGACGCAACCCACATTCACACCCTTCCCACCCCTTCCGCCTTACGCACGGCCGCCCTAGCTTCAGAGCCTAGTCGGTCTTTCTGTGCTCCACCTCGACTCCGTCTCTTCCCATCTCATCTCTCTCTCTCCCCTCCATCCGAACCCCTTCAGGGACTATCTTCACCTCCTCCTCCATCATCCTCGCCCTCTCCATCTCCATCACCGAGCACTGTGCCCTTGCTTCTCGCCCATGTTGTGCTGAGTTGCGTGTAGCACCTCACTCACCATTGCGTTGCGTTGTTGCGGCTGGGACGAGCTTCTGGAGCGCTGGCCACTCGCCTTCGCCCATTTACGTATTGCTTGCCTCTGCTCTCGCTCGGGCTTGCACCCTTCATCATTCAGGAGACAAGCCGGTCGTCGTCTTCCCTTCATCAGTGACACTGCTAGATTGCCGCCCGACGCAGTCAGCAGCCTCTCCACACCACACCACTCTGCTTCTACCACTGCCACTGCCTCTGCCCCTCCCTCTTCATTTTCGTCGTCCTCCATCACCACCACCCCTAAGCCCTCGCGCGAGCCACTCGCAGCTCTGCAGTGCAGGCAGAAGTGTCGCATTACCTTACATATCCAGCGGTAACGCTTCCGGTAAAGGTTGCTGTAGCTGCATTCCCGCCAATCGTCGACCCTGGCATCTTTCATTCTCACGGTAACAACAACTTTTTGTCACCGATCTCTTCGCCAGCCTGCACGACAATTCCTATCAACGTGGTCTTCCTAGGCATCGTCCTTCTCCTCCTCCGCCTCCCTCTTGCGACCTTCGCACCGCCGTTGCTGCCACACGATGCCTTACAACACTCGTCGAAAGTCGCTGTCGCTGCCCTCGCTCGGCATCGCTGTACCTGGGGCGCCGCGATCCGCGCGCTCACCGCCTTCGTCAAGCGACGGTCAGCACCAGCACGTTGCAAAGAAGCAAAAGCGCTCACACTCAAATGCCTCCATCTCTATCCCCTCGCCGCCACGACATTCTACGCTGCGCTTTGATGACCAGCGACCCAAAAGCGCAGGCCGGGTGGCGGACACCCCGCCACCTTCACCGGGCGGCCACGCCGGCTACACGAAGGTCGACACCCAGGGCATCGATGATGAAATCGTCGTGGGCGTGATTGAGCAGCTCGAGAAGACTGGCAATCGTCCCCACCTTCTCAAAGAATTAGCTACCGTTTTGTCGCCCACAATCCCCATTGTGGAGAGGTGCGTACCAATACCAAGCTTTCGAGCTCCAACCGCTAGCTCTCTGTTACTCATGCTGACGTGCTATAGCTCCGCGAATCCTGCAGCCATCATTTCGTCGCGCCTCGCAACCTACCTCAAGCGCAACTGGACCGCCCTTTCGAGATGCCCCCTTGACAAGAAGTTGGTCGGTACCCATCCAAAGCGCGTTTACTACTTCCTCACAACCTGCCCTCACCAAACGATTCCTGCCGATGCCGGGAATAGTCTGGCTGCCGCCGCGAGGATAATTACGCCGTCCCTGTCATCTGCTGCCTCCGAGGAGGCCGACGATGCGCGATCACGGGACCGCATGTCTCCATCCCCGGAGTTGGATCTCTCAGACTACGACGACAATAATGGTAGCGACCCGTTCTCGACCCAGTCCCACCCGCCAACTACCGCAAACATTGCGCATAACCGGAGAGCCCAATCGCCGCCCTTGGAAAGGGATGAACGCGAGTTTACCCAAACCGCATCCTTCCTACAGCAGCAGCGAAAGAGTCAGGAGGCCGAGCGTGAACGATCGGCCAGCGCTTCCGCCATCGAGGTTCAACAACAGCTTAGTCGCGATACGGCGATGGATGATGTGCATCAAATCATCGAGGAAACGGAAGAGTGTGCCGCGCGGAAGAACTCGGAAGCCGCGGTAGCCCTGTTTGGACACATGGGCCACGTTTCGAGCTTCGCATCTAGCAGCCCCGTCCTGAAACCAGCCCTTAGCATTGAGATGCCGGCGTCCTCATTCAAGGCTCTCGATGCGAAGATGGAGATTGACGACCTGGCTTGGTCCGATATGAAGAGCCCAGAGCACATTGAACTTGATGAGCTTGATGATCTCTTCGACGAGTACTAAAAAAGTACCACACAAAATATGGGACATTTACAGGAAACGAATTCTGTTGACGAATCTCCTAATTCTTCTTTCCGTTTTGCGCTCTCTTTCTGCACGCGATTTACACATACACTATTGTTTTAGTATATCCTCTCCTCTTGGTCTTCCTCTTGGTCTTCTTCTTCTTCTTCTTCTTCTTCTTCTTGGGCGCTTATCCTAGATGGGTTTCGTTCGCCGCTCGCGCTGCATCTCTTCTCGAACTGTTTTGTGCGCTTCTAGGGATATCGGGATATCAGTCGGAGTTTCAGCGTATTCTGGTGTCTTAGATGATGGGCTGGATTACTGTACTGTAAGATAGCTGTTTTAGTGTTGTGGGATCATGGGCTGAGGGCACTGGCTGTAACTTGGCTGATATACGATGAGAGAGAATCTGGGGTGTTTTTGAGGTTTCTAATAGGGATATTCGGATGGCAATTGCAATTGGAGCAGTGACCAGAACGACACAGGATGGACTGCTAGACAAAAGTCTTCAAATTGAAAAACAGTTAATATCTTTTCAAAGAGTACCTGAATTGTGTGCAATGTGGTCGCGTCTCTGTCTGTTTATTTATTTGTTTGGATAGTAATAAGAGAGCCATTGACTAAAAGTACTTGTGTCTCAAAACAGTCGGGTAGGGTAGGGTAGGGTAGGGTAGATTAGGAAGATGCGCTTGGGGCAAGTCCAAATCCACTCGACCACCTCTCGTGATGACGGAGAGCGGTCAAGAACTCCAGTTGTACCCGCTCCAGGACCGTTCCTTGCAACGTGCTCTAGTACACCTGCGCCCCGCATCGCCGTCTGTTGGCCTAATGCAACAATGGGCAATAGCAGCAACCATGACGCTCCAATTGGGCCTTCACCGGAGCGAGCCTTTTGCGCCCAAGATGGAGCCGCACGCTCGGCCTCACCAGGAGGCCCTGGGCGATGTGCCTGTCTACCACTTACATAGCAAGCGTGCAAAAAGGTCGATTGCTTGGCGCGGCAACTGGAAATTGAATTTGGCGATTTACTTTTCTCGGTCGCTTCATTTTCCTAAACAACTCCCAAGCAGCTAGCCATCTATCAAAGACAAACTGAGGGTTGTGTGCGAAAAAAGTACTGCTCGACAGATTACCAGCCACCAGACACCAGCCACCGACCACATCTCTCACACACACTCTCTCATACGACTGACGCCCGCCCAGCCACCTGCTTCTGCACTCTGCACCCGACGCTCTGATCAACGACAAGCGAGGCCTGAACGGCGGACAGGGCTTTTGCTAACGTCAGTCATCTTCCAGCCTGCTGCATGCACCACACCCAACCACGAAACTGCGACCTCCAGCAAAACCTTCTGGAGTCCAGCGCGTGCCTGCGGTCCTGATATCTCCTTGCTTGCGCCAGCAGCATCCGAGGAGACCAACTCCAGGGGTTCTTCTCCGCCCATCAACCAGTCGCCTGCGCGTGTTCTGGCTCCTGCGCATTACCCGAGAGGCTGGGGAGGAAGAGAAAGGCGAGGCGTGAGCTTAAGTGATTCGATGAGACTGTCCTCTTTGACTTCAGACTCAACCATTTTATTATTATTCCTGGGCCTACCTCTACCAGCCAGCGCACAATAAACAAACAGCCATACAAGAGCTAGGATCGTTGCAAAGGTACTCCTGGACCGACCGCTACCCCTGGAGCAGCCCAAACTGTAATTTTTCACCGGAAACCCGCGCTTGCAACTCGGAACCAACCTTTGGCCTTTGTTGCCTTTCTGGACCGAACGGATATCGAGACGAAGCGCGCTCCCGCTCTCCGCTGTATCTTACCACGTGGGTTTCTCGACTATTGTAAGCCTGGACTAGACTTCCAAAACGCCTGCCTACTGTCTCGGATATCAACCACCCTCGTACTCTCCCGACCAAAAAAAAAATAACCCATTACCAGCGCACCCCAGGAATTTAAAGAGAAAAATAGCCCACAGTGCCTGTTTCAGCGCAAGCCCGAGCTTCTACTTCCGAACCGTACTTGGTCATCCACGAGTGGCTCGACACAGTAGATCCTAACACCAGAGCAGACGCCGTTGTGGACTACTCAACCTCCAGCGACTCCGAATCGGGGTACTCCCCCTCGGACGACTCGGGCGAGTCAAATTTCACACCCAGACGGAGAAAGTCAACGATTGATCCTCTAATGTCTGTCGCACCGTCAAGAGCGAGGAGTAGGAGCCGGGCGCCGAGTAATGCGCGGGGGCCTATTGTCGTGGAACTGCCTCCGAAGAGTCCTCGGGCGCCGATGGTAGTCGACTTACCGCCGCCGACTCCAAGAGCTGTTAGTAGGGCGCGGAGTCGGAGTGTAGGTCGGGCGGGGCCGCTTGCTGTAGATGCGCCTGGGTTGAGCGGTGGGCGGGGCATGTTCAAAAGGCTGATTGTTGCGTGTGACGGAACATGGCTCAACTCTGATAATGGAATGGTCAACGGCAAGCTCGCAGTTCCGAGCAACGTGACGCGGTTATCTAGGGCGATCAAGGCCGTGAGCCAGGACGGTGTGCCGCAAATAGTAAATTATCATTTCGGCGTGGGCACTCAAGGAAGTAAGATCAATCGGTTCATCAGCGGAACGGTCGGAGAGGGCCTGGCAGATAATGTGCGCGAGGCGTATTCGTTCCTGGCGAACAATTACCACCCGGGAGACGAAATCTTTCTCTTTGGGTTCTCAAGAGGCGCTTTTACTGCGCGTAGCATTGCAGGCTTGATCGACCAGGTAGGACTACTGACCAAAAAGGGGCTACACACGCTCCCCGAAGTTTTCGAAGACGTCCAACGGCGCAGAGACCCTCGATATGTACCCAAGAATCCGGATATCCCGTTCCCCCGCAAGATGAACGCAAACGACCCCCGCTACGCAGAAGAGTTGGAACGGCGCGGCCTCACGAGACTTGACATCCCCGTCAAAGCCATCGGCGTCTGGGACACAGTCGGTAGCCTAGGAACTCCACGCATCGGCTGGCTCACCAAAGTCGGACTCCAAAGCAACGAAAGCAAAGAAATGTCCTTTTACGATACAAAACTCAGCACATGTGTCGAAAACGCGTTCCAAGCCCTCGCTCTCGACGAGCGGCGCGGCGCCTTCTCACCCGCCGTCTGGGAGAAGCCAGAAGGTAGTCGAACAATGCTGCGACAAGTGTGGTTCCCCGGTGTACATTCGAATGTCGGGGGCGGCTATGATGACCAGCAGCTTGCGAATATCAGTCTTGCTTGGATGATGAGCCAGCTAGAACCTTTTCTGGATATGCGTGAGGAATATCTTTTTGAGCAGGATGCGGAGAATGATAAGTTTTATCGCAAGGATAGGCAGGAGGTGCGACCTTGGGGGTGGGGCGAGATTGTGAATTCGAATACGGGGTTGTATGCTCTGGCTGGTAGTGCGGTAAGTCCAGTTTTACTCTTCCTTCTTTCATCCTGGATATATATCATATTTTCACACAATGCATATATACATGAAGTCAAAAAGGTAAACAAACACCAACTAAACAAAACGCTAACGTAACCCCACAGACCCGCACTCCAGGCTTCTACCACGCCGTAGACCCGCACACCTGCCGCCCACTAGACCGCCCACTAAAACACACCTGCGAATACATCCACCCTTCCGTACGCGCCCGCCTCCGCCTCCAAGGCCCAGGCGTCGCCGACAAAGGCTACTACGACTGCCGCGCCCTAACCGATAACTACAAACTCGTCGTCGACTACGGCGCCAACATGTCGAAAAACAGCTCCGCCGAGCCCGAAATCTTCTGGAAACTCAAGTTCCGCGACGCAGACGGCGCAAAAGTACTACGCGAGGCGCCCCTTTGGCGACTAGAGCGCGAGCTTTGCAGGAAAGATCCGCAGACGTATGAATATGTTAAGCGGCCGCCCGCAACATCGTCGGGTAGTTCGAAGCGCAGACGCTCTGGTCGGCCGTCGTCAACCGACTTCCCGCAGAGTCCTGCGAGTCCGTCTGGACGGTTCGCGACGCGGAAATCATTCCCTGCTGAGCGCGACCCACGGGATCGTGATCGTGATCGCGACCGAGAGCGTGGCGGGCCCAGGTCGAGCATTGTGCTCGATAAGAGAGATCGGATGCGGAGTCGGAGTCGGGCGAGGAGTTTGGATCGTGAGACGGAGATTCGAGATGAGATGCCGCATCGACGGGAGAGGGATCGCGCGTGGTGGGAGGGTGTGAGTGGGGTTGGCAGTGGGGCGAAGAGTCCGAGAGGACCAGATCCAATGGGTGGGAGGAGTCCTCGACGCAGTAGTATGAGGGTTTAGGTAGTATATTTTGGGTCTGGATTGGTTGGATTGGATCAGTCAATATATTTGGATCAGTTTTCGTTGTTTGGAAAAGTGACATGACAGGGCAGGATAGGAATAGGGAAAATGGACGACGCTTCGTGTAGGGAAAAAAGGGGTGTACGCAGCTATTGAAGAGGAGGGTTTCCTTCCTTCCTTCTTTTTCACTTTTCTTCTCTTTTCGTTTTTCGTTATTGGTTGGATGAGCTGCGGATACCCCCAAGACTTTTTTACTTTCAACTTATTCAGATTATATATTCATACTTATGTTCGTATTCATATTCATATTCCTTCTTTTTTTTTAAGATACTTGACATGTGTGTTTTCCTCTTGTGGTGTTTACTTATGGGTTGGGACGAGCGTTACCGGTACGGCTGGCGGTGTTTGTGCTTGTGCAAAAACTAGAATCACTGTCAACCCCTAACGAAATCAAAATGGAAAAAGGAGATTTCTTCTGTTTGTATCGATATTGCTATGACAAGTGTTCAAGTTCAAGTTCAAACATGCTGCATACACCTTACCATCTACGCAACGCGTAGACAGGGAATCTAATCCAACAAGATGTGTCGTATGAGGTTCAAAGTTAAAGTATCAAAAGCCATGTATAAAATAGCATACAAAACAACACCTCTAGTACTACCCATCGCCACCGAGAACAAACCCCCTTCCGCCCTCCTCCCCTCCTCTAAACACCAACATCCTCAACCCTCAACAACCCATCCGCCATGCCAGCAACTGCCCACGTTCCAAACCTAAGATTCGGATTCCAAGCCAGCGTCGTGATGGCAGACTGCTCCTCGTGGATCGTGATGAGCTTTGCGCCATCGTACATTTTCTTGAAGGAGTTGGGGTATTGGATGCCGGGCTGGTGGGCGCGGTAGCCTTCGCTTATGCGGGCTAGGGGATGGGAGAGGAGGGATTGGGGGACTTGGTTGTTTTTTGGGTTTGATGGTGGTGGCGTGTGGGTGTGGGTGGCTTGGATCGTGGATTCTTGGGTGATGGTGGTTGTTGCGGTGGGAGTGGGTCCTTCGCTGTGGTCCACGTGGTGCTGCTCGTCTGCCGTGACGCTTTCTTCTCCTTCTTCCTGATCTCGCTCCTCCTCGCCCCTGATCGTCATCTTCAATTTCTCGACAGCAGGCCTCCATTCATGCACGAACCATGGCTGTTGCCACGGAATCTCTTTGCTATTCATCACTCTTGAAATAGGGTTTCCGGCTACCACCGTACCGTCCACCGCACCGAGCAACACACACGGCTGCACCGGGCTCGTTGCACAACAAACAATCGTGCTCTCTGCTCTCATAATATATAGATTGTGGTAGTATCGACGCAGAGCGTTGTTCTTAAGCATGTAATGCTCATCAGGCATGATAAAAGACTGCGTCTGTTCATGCCATGCTTGCGTAACACACAACATGCGGCCGCGGATCGAAGATGTTGTATCGATATCTGGTGACCGGAGATCATACAGGCGACCAAAACCATCAGCAGTCGTTACGGACAGATATTGTGGCCGGGACGGATATCCAGATGAAATGTTGAGAATGTAGGTATCTGCTAATTGTTTGTAGAACCAGGGCGACGGACTATGGGTAGACGATGTAGCGCTGTCTCGGGGTGGGAACATGCCCGGCCGAGTTAGAGTCCAGATGGCCACTGTACCTGCTGCTGAAGCAACTGCTAGAGAAGTCCCTGAAAGCCAATGTAGATGAGATGGAATGGTGTTTGGCATGGCCACTTCGAAAGCAGCTTTGGAAAAGTGAAGGAATTGTGGTCGTGAAGACGAAGAATTCGGCTTCTGAAAGGATACATTTAGTATCCTCACTTTGCCATCGGACCAGATTCCAGCCAGAAGGCCCAGGTGAACCATGTGGCTATTGCCTGATGATTCCCCCAAGTCTTTCACTCCAATCGGACACCATCTGAAGTGCTTCGGGGCGCCCCAATCCGTGCAGATTACTAATTCGAGTCGCGGTTCTCGAGAGGGATCAAGATCGCCGTTTGAGCTCGCGTTGAAGGCCCAAACTTGTATAGATGCCGAGAATGGTTCCGTAGCTGTAAAAGCTGGGGCTCGAGTGTTATCCAGAAGATTTCGCGGGCGTCCCGTCACCGGGTCCTGACTAACAGCAACCGCAAGGTACTGTGTACTCCCTTCTTCTTTGGTGGCCCACTGTGCTTCCTGGATTCTGGCACCCAAGTTGAAGAGCCAGCCACGCCTATTCTCAGTATTGTCGAAAGGGGCAGCAATATCGAGATATGAACCCTTGGTCAGAGAAAATACCTTTTGTTTACCAACCCCGCCTAGAAGGATGTCGATTGACGACGGCCCATTATTGGCCATATAAAGCTTCCCTTGTTGCTCGCTCAATTCGGTGCTTGCTTGCCCAACAACAAAATACTCCTCGCCTTTATCCTCATACCACTCTCTCGTTGCCTTTATCTCCTTTTCCCTGGCCCCTTCACATTCGTAAAAAGACCTCGCCAAACTCCCTTCTGCGCGGCTTGGTAAAGTCTCTTGGAATCTCCATTTATCTCTAGTCTTCAGCACCGGCATGAGGTCATTGTGACTTGGCCCAAAAAGTTCCTTAACTCTGTTCTCCTGGCCGCCTTTTCCCCAATCCGCTACACCTCGAGACCGCATCTTCGTACCAGCCCCTCGAATGAAATTTATCGGAGCTTTGACTTGGCCGCCAGGCCCATAGCCATGCATTTCAGAAATGACTCCTGCACGGCGTTTCCGTTTCTGCTTGGTCGACTGGGGCCTGCCGACTGAAGGGTCCATGTCGACGTCTGAGACGCCGACTTCGACAATCGCGTCATCCCGAGACATATCTTCTTGTACATCGCCATACTCGCCATCGTCATCATCGTCTTCTATTTCATCTTCCATAAACTCGTCGTCTTGCTCCTCTTCTTCCTCGTTAGGCATGAAGTCCCCCCCATCATCCTTTCCCAGTTCTTCTCCCGGATCAACAGGCGTCTGCGTCCCCGAAGCCGCTGAGCCATCCTCCTCATCATCAAGAAATGAATACGCATCCTCTATCCTGTACGACTTTGGTTGCTTCCCGCGCGACTGGCGTCGTGACCTTTCTGCGATTTTTATGTGAGTAAGATGATCATTATCCGAACAAACGACGATTCTATTATATACACACCCTCGGTCATTATGATTGGATCAGCTTCATTAATCCTCGATGGGTCGCCGTATCGTGCATGAAAATAAGCGGAGACACACAGAATCTAGTCGGTGGAAGACAGCAACACTGGAGCAATTTTCCCTGGTCGGTCCTTCTGCGTAACAAAAGTGAAAGCGCGCAACCCCACTAATATCATCCGCACAACAGTCCTCCAAGAGCCGTGACACGGAGGAGACTTCTTTCCTGGGAAAAAAGTTAAGAAGAAAGCTAGAAACCCCAAAAAGGGCAAAATATGTGCATGGCTCGAACCCATAGGCAAAAAAACAAGTCTTGAGCCCCACCGCAAAAAAGCAGACGCACAGACCCTTTAAACACACCGTCATAGCCTGTTCACAGTCATTACCCCGCTCCACTGTGCTTCAGCTCCACTTAGCGCTTGAGAAAAAGTCCTTTCACTGGTAGCTTATGCCTTGACTCACCCTGGAAATCTTATGAATGTGTTTATATATATTTTTATTGTAGAATCTTGACATGAACAACATCATACGGTGGTATGGTCTAGTGGTATGACGTCGCGTTGTGGCCGCGCCAGCCTGGGGTAGGTTGGCCCTCAATTCCGAGGATCTATAGCCGCATCGTTACTAACGATGGCACAGTTCGATTCCCAGTACCGCCAATTTCTTTTTTTTGCTTTTTGAGATGCTTTGGAGTTGGGAGGCTCGTCATATTAATAGGGTGGTTGATTCTTTTCCGTTTTTGCTACTATTAGTTTCTTTTTCTGGCCTCTGCGCTCAGCATTCGCGCTTGTGGTAAAAGGCATAGGCTAACCTTTTGGACTGTTCATGGGTAGTGCCATAATCTTCTTGCAAAGAGTGCACTTTGTGATCATACAAGGGAATATTAAAGGCGCGGCCACCTGTTATGGAGCAGTAGTATAAACACAGACCCCCGGAGTTTTATAAAGCATAACGGGAAAGGTATCACTGCAAAGGACCGTACCATTGCCATAGGGGACTTCCCTGTATGAGGACATATATCTTGAGTGTAGTACTACTTTCATCGCTGATACCGCTAAAGCGATCATGTCCTAAACCTCATCACAATCATGCTACCATTAAAAGACACCGTCGCCGCTCCCGAATCCAACGAGTAGAGACATGCATCTTAAACCGGCTGAGGCCATAGTCCTCCACGACCCAAAACCCAATCCAGTCCATCCTCAAGCCCGTCCAGCCCTCTTCCTGTCTTTCTTATCCTGACTCCTATCATAATCCAAGACTCTCCGCCTCCGATGGTTCTGTGCCATCTTCCATCGTACATATAGTAAGACAGCATCCTTGACGCCGACAAATAAGCATCCGCCCACAATGCTCCGTCCCCACTTCGTTTGCAGGAAACCCGTAGGTCTCCCTGCCGGAGGCGGCGTAACCCACGTCTTGGGCAAGGCTTGCTTAAGTGCTTCTCCTACGGCGGCAGCGATGGACGGGAATATCAAGGCGCCGAGGATTGTGTCGGCAAGACTGGTGGTGCTGAATGCTATATTGCGCTCACGGCGGACGCGCTGCTGGCGGGGCTGCGCGGGTACTTGTGGAACGTTTGGAGCGGGTGCGCCTTCGTGGTTTTGGGCGTTGGCCTCTTGTTGGTCAAGAGGGGGTGCATTAATCGGATGTGCCGGGCCTCGCGCAATAGGTACAGGAGGGTTCTCTTGAGCATTGTTGTTATCGGCTGCCCCGCCGTTGTTCCAGTCCGCAAAGATGTCAAAATCTACTTCGACTTCCACTGCTGCAATTCCTTCATCGTCTGTGTCATCGCCATGGTCATGGTCATTGATTTGTTCATCTTGAATCTGAATCGCCGCGTTCGCGCCATCATCAGTTCCAGCACGAGGCTGAATCTCCTTCAACCATCGCTCTTCGCGCGGGAGCCACACCCGTTCGTAGTATGAATTGTAAAGACCTCGAATATAAGGTAAGGCGGCGACGGAGGCGGCAGCGCTGGGTGGCCATTGAAGCTCAAGCATATGGTCGTGGGGTCGACCCGAGCTGACGAAGAATATGAGTGGAAGGAAAGGGAGAAATGAGTCTGCGAGAGTCGTTCTACTCGCGACTAAAACTGTAGGAATTAGTGGTAGGCCAACATCCAGCCGCCAATGCTGACGCAAATGACTAAAGAGTCGCCTAGCCAGCGTTGAATGCCGCGGATTTGGCGTCTCATATAGTGGCCCAAGAATCTGCAACGCATCTTCTGTTCCAAAGATCTCATATATTGTGTGTGTTCCAACCAACGACAATGTTGAGTAGGCTGCCGTCGCTGTGACGAAGATGAAGCCGGGAAGTAGCATCATGCCCGTCAGCCTCTCGAGTACTCGCACCGTGTCCACAACCACGCTCCTAGGTCTCTGAAGTTTGATCTCGGCTTTGCACTGTGGACACAAAATCTTGCCGGCACGACCGCCGGCACGACGTCTCGCACTCGGCGCTTCCATGTCGGCGATCCAGTCCAAGAGACACTTCTCGTGCGCTACCAGCACGCAGGGGCACGGCGATCGCCATTCAGAGGTTGTTGGGTCATCCTCGGTCTCGTCATTGAAGCATATCCAGCACTTTCGGGGTTCATTATCTGGTTCTGGCATAACTGCTTGCTCCGAAGAGTCTTGCTTTTGTTCGTCGCTAGGCTTCGAGCTCTGTGGCCGCGCCGAGTTGAGCAGGACGGTCTGCGAGTCTTCAGACGTCGCGGAAAAGCTTCCACTACGCGCTGTTTGCGCTTGCCATGAGGATGACGACGATTCGGCGGGAGGAGATTGCCTGCGCTGGGAGGCAGGGCGTTGAGGGGGGAGTGACGCCATGGCGAGCAAACGGGCACCCGCGGCGTCAAAGGGTTGGAGGAGGTGGGTAACGGAGGTTGAGTCGTATGATCAGAAGTTCATGTTGGGAAACTGAGGTGAACAGGTACCACGGTAAACAGGTGATTGGAGCTCGGCTCGTGAACGGGGGTTTCGTAGGCTTTGCCGAAACGATCTGATCTGATCTGCGCGGCAGACGAAAGACGTCACTTGCCCTTTCACTGCCAAGACTTTGCACGTGGACGGCTACTTACCCCTTTGGGACACTAAAACCACACAATCGAACGTTACCTTACTTGGCAGAATTCAGAATGATATAGTCTGCCAAGGCCATAAGCGAAGTCAAGGCGAGCCCCGAAGAATACCCAACAAAGAATCTCAGAAATATAAAGGATTCTATAGTCCTTCTAGGGCCTAATAAAATTTTTAAAAAACACATAGGGATATAAAAGACGTTAAATATTTAGATAGTTATATTAGAAAAAGTTTTGCGTCGCAGTTTGTTAGACTGAAATTTGGTGTTCTAATATCCCTGTACTCACGTGAACTACATCAATCTGAATCCTGCCAAGTACAATTCAGAGTGTTCTTCGAATAAGGTAATAAGTTCGAATATAGAGGAATGTGTAGGCTGTATTAATAATGAATAGTCGAAAGCAATCACTGATGTGTCGTTACACATGCCGAGGGTAATATGTTCAGCGCGAAGCAGCATATGTATGCTCCCAATCGAGCCTGTTTCAAAGCTAATTACTCCAATAATTTCTCCATACACGAATGTCTCCAGCTATTCTCACTCGCAAAGGTGAATTAATTCCCTGCAATTTTCCCCCAATTAATTTCTCAAATACTATCCAGTACTTGGTATCCGTCTGAAAAGAACGTGGAGAACTTCACATGCTTTCCATTCTCCATCATTAAGGTTTTGGAATTGCCGTCCCCTCCGTCCACCCAAACCAGCCCAATACCCCTCTTTACCCTAGCCTCAACTATTTCCCAAGCCGAGACCTCACATCCCCTACGCTTTTCCCACTCGCCATACATGTATTCGCTAACCGTACCATTCCTCGTGATCCATACATCCATCCTACTCAAAGTAGCCCATTCCACTCCAATTCCATTATACCTCCTCAAACCCACCACCCAGAACCCCCAATTCATAAACATTCCTTCCACTCGACCTGTCTCTCCACTGACTACTACCCAAGACCCGGCGGCATCGCCATAGCATATACCGTAGAAATCGACGGCTGCAACGGAGCCAACGACTCAGAAAACTGAGTCTGAGTCTGAGCCTCACCCTGCTTATGCATATATCTCACTGTATCATGCACGTTGTTCTGAGATGTAAGTACCGGCCTCCACGTAATATTCGGTTGAAGAGTTTCCCGGACCGGGACCGAAGTAGATATGTTCTGCGGGAAGTTTGTATATCCTGGTGCGCGGGGTGAAAAGTTCTTAACTGGAACAGGAGTTTTGCGAGAGGTGGTGTTCGGGGGGTTTGAAGTTTGGTGCTGGTGCAGACGTCGGGAGTGCGTACGAGAAGGAGATGCCAGTCCATCGACAAAGTGTAGCGTCTCCGGGGTATCTGCGTCTGAACCAAATCGCCCGTTCCGATGAGTCCTCGACTCTCCGCCATAGATTCTCTCCAAAGTCTCGTCATCCTCATCTGAACGCAAGGCCTGGCTCCAGCACGATCCCACACTGTTCCTGTGACTTCCTGTATCAATACCATACCGCCCTCCCACTTCCCCACCATCTCCTACGTCCGCTTTGTACCCATATCTATCCTCGCTCTTCACTTCCACTCCCCCATCCACCAAACACGCCCCACACTCACACTGCCCCATCTCCTCAACCACAACCGTAGAAACAACGCACGCAGAACTCCTGGTATTCACCGCGCCGCAATGTCGCGTACCTGCATACCTCGTATGGTTCCGTGGACATGTGGGCATCGTGCAGAGGGACGTGAGACGCATTTCGGTGAAAGTAAAGTAAGAAACGAGAAGGAATGTGAGGGCTTGCAGGGCGTGTTTCTCCCTAGATTGTTGCTTTTTGGGTGGGGTTTTGTTGCGTTAGGGTGTTGAGAAGGTGAGAGTGATGGGTAGTGGGTAGGGTTTGGGTTGGGTTGTTGTGTTTGCGTTGATGGTGTTGAAGTGAATGATAAGTATCTTAGGTATTATTAAAGAGTCAAGTTTCTGAATGATAATCAACGCGGATAAGGTGAAGTTGTGTTGGAGGGCGTGGGGGCTTCGTGCTGAAGTTGCTGCGATTACCACGATTGTTTTGTTTAACGGTGTCAGTCTCCAAGGGAAAGGCTCAATAATTCAGTGTAGGGGAGTGTTAAGGAATTAGTAGTTTGGACAGAGTGTTTGTCTATTGGTCTAGGGGTGATTTCTAGGCATGTCTAAATTGTTGTTATTCGAGTATACTCTTCACACAATTATGACCTTACTCGCCCGCAGTCACTTCACTTGCACAAACATGCCATTACCACCCATCAATCTGAAACTCAAACGTCCGATCACCTTTTCCCTTCTCAATAGGTTGCGCATCGCGATCAAACAGCGTCCTCTCGAAAAAGAAAACCTTGCCCTCCCTATCCACAAGCAACACAATATTCTTCTGCGTCCCATAACACCCACTTGTCGCATCCACCGCCTTCTGCTTCACCACATCGCCAATCTCATGGGCGGGCATCTTATGCTCGTCCAGGTGATCCCGTCCAATCGACGGGATGAAAATGCTGTGTCGGAGCTGATTCAAATACATGTCCCACTCCTCGTTTTCCTTTTGCTTGGGCATTGTGTCGGTGGTCAGGACGGCGAGGAGGCGGTCAACGAGCTGGTCACGGGTCTCGTTGGCGGCGATGCTGTCGCGGATGGCGCGTTTGGTCCATTCTTCTCCGTTGATTACTTTGGGCCACGTGCGGTCGCCAAAGGCGGCGTTGCTGAGGGCGTGCGTTTCGCCGGGTTGGTTGAGGAGGTGGATGACGCCTTCGACATCGGGCGTCCGGTTAGATATTATATGCAGGCCTTTGTTTTCATGCTTTACTACGTCGCGAATCAAGCCGTAGCATAGACTGAATCCTCCTACACCTTTGACGCCATCTTCTTCAATCATTCGGTGGGCGAATTGCTCCGCTGTTTCTTTGGCTGAGGGATCGGATTTTAGCCATGCGTTGGGAATTAGACCTCGACTTCGAGCGCCTATGATAATGGCTTCTCCTTCCTCGCGGTAGTTGGTGAGGACCGCGATTCGCCCTTGGCGAGTCACTCCTAACCAAGTGCCGTGAGCTGGACGGTGCAAGTCGTAACCTCCAAGCACTTGGGAATCCGGTTCAGGCCACCAGGTTGCTTCTTGAGTTGGGCGGTGCAAGTATTCCTAGTATTTGTTTGTTAGGGATTGGAAAGATGATGGTTGGAGGGTGGGACCTTACATCTCGGTTATTTAGTAGAATAAACGGATACTGAGGATGCTCCGTTGTGACAATAGCAATGCACATGATGAATATCCTCGAGTCGAGCCCCTTCTAATAAACCAAGTGCAATATCAAGATCTGACGTTTAAACAGATCACAACAGTATGCACAGAAGCAATCTTTCAGAAAGGGCGAGAAATGACGTAAAAAGTACCAGGGTTTCGAAAAAGGGTTCAGTGAGTCGTCTCCGCAATTCGGTCGGGAACGAACGGGTCAAGCCGATTAATGTAATGCCGAGTGGAAAGTAGTGTGAGGCGGTGTGAAGGCCAGCAGAGAGCTGCTGGTACTTATACACGCTGGGATTTCCGCATCTGGAGGGGCCAGTAAGGTACCAAGCCTGTGAGGTGAGGTGGCACGATTGAAAAGTCGAGCATTTTGAGGCGGCAAAGTAACTGCGGTTGCGGGCTTGTGACTTGAGATGTTCGGGTGCTTCAGGGTCTTGGTTTTTTGGGAGGCGCTTGGTTGTTGGTTGGCTGGAGGGTTTGCTGTTGGCCGAGGAAGATGGATACCTACTTACTCTTGCTCAAGACGGACGACTGTTTGATTCGTTCACCGGATCAAAAATGTGTCAAACCTGCATAGAAAGAACCTAGGCAGCGTCTGTACCTGCGCAGGAATGCGGGAAGTCATTCGAGGACTGCAATTCACGTGCCACACCTTAGCCGAGCAATCTTCCCCAGACCAGGCAGAGACCAGGCAGAGGCGGCAGACGGCCGACCCCGAAGCTTGATCCCTGATCCAATCGCGTCACCGCAACACCGCAATTCCATGCCACTTCCTCAGCCCTACGTGTCGCAGGCCCATCTCATCTTCCACCTGTCTTGAGCACCGAGGCGCCTGTTCCCAAGCCCTCACTTCTGCCGTTACAATACACCCGCATCTGCCCCGACCTCCCCACACCATCACGCAATGGCCGCAAACTTCGCCCCTTACCAAGACATCCCCGAATCCACCCGCGCGCTCTCTCCACCGTTAGCCTCACCCCGTGCCTCGCTCGATCGAACGCGTAATATTGGTACTGCGGCCGTGGGCTCTCCTACGAGCCAGAGCTACCAGCAGCGAGACTACTTTGGCGGAGCCCAGGACGCGGGGCCGGAGCGCGTAGCTTGGAATGCTCCGTCCGGGTTTGGAGGTGCTAGAGAGGATGTCGACCTGTTTGAAACAAGGTTGGGCTTGAGGTTAGATTGGGAGGCGTGTCTGGCATACATACTGCTGCCTCCTGCTGGGCCGGTGCTGTTGTTGGTATTGGAGCATCGCAGCGACTATGTGAGGTATGATGACAGACGATGCTGCTCTAGGCAACCGCATTCACATCGCATGAAGAGATGGGATTCAATGATGGAGTCGTTCAAGAGCTAACGGTGTGATAGGTTCCACGCATGGCAGTCCAGCTTGCTGTTTGCCTTTGTTTTCGTCCTCCATATTATCTTCTCGTGGTCCAGTGTGATATCGTGGCTACTACTTATTGGCGATATCGGACTGATTGCGTTCCTCACCATGCACGCCTATCAGGATGGTATGGCACCCCACCCCCACAGATATTAACTATAGTGTAAACACAAAGCTGACCTTAGTGTTATAGCCGCGACTCTTGATCGATACGAGGTTCCCTTCTTTGGGCCATTGGCAAGCTCTATCCTAGACGATGAGTAAGGGTTAGGAGCCATTCAGAGGTCAATGTTCGATACTGTATTCTGGGACGCTGTCTCATCTAGATGGAGTCTGTGGAGTCCAAGGGCATTTTTGGGTAGGGTCTGCATTTACGGTTTCCTAACTGGCATTTCCTAATCATGGGCGCTACTTTACAATTTCCTACACGCCATCCTAGAGCTTACCCGCTGTAATAAAATAGACATTTGCTATTACTGCTGTTACAAGATTAGGTGCCGCATATGTTCCCCAAATGATATCGAATCCAATCAATAATTCCATTCCTATCAACCAAATCGCTCTCTAGCAAGCTGCTTCAAAAAATCCATCGTCTGCGCCTCCTTCGCCCTATGCCCCGCCATCCTCTCCTCCCGCTCTGCCGCCCGCGCCCTCGCAATCTCCTCTCTCCTAAGCTCCCTCTCGTTCTTCTGTCTCTCCTGCTCCACCTTCCGCCGCTTATACCCATCAATGCTATCATCGCCCATTAAATCCGCATCCCCAATCTCGACATCCCCGCCCTCCTTCGCATCACGGAACTCCTTCAACGTGCTGGTGGTCTCGCGCTTCTTTTCGAGCTGGCGCTCGCGAGAGCCGGGATCTGCGCGCGGGACGAGCTCGTCCAGACGCTCTTTTTGCGCTTTGCGGTCGAGTTTTCGCTCGTGTCGTATGTCGTCTACATAATCTGCTTGGTTGCGCGCGCGGTCTTCATTGCGCTGTTCGTCGCGGAGAGCGAGGTCGTCGAAGCGTGGGATAGTGGGTCCGTGGCCTGTATGTCGCGCTGCTATTTCAGCGGGCGGCGCAGGGCCAAAGTCGTCGTCGTCGCTTTGGGGGTCTGCGGGTTGTCGGGAGCCGTAGTCTGGAGAGGGGCGGCGGGCTGGAGGTAGAGGGGAGTGAGAGCGCGAGTGTGGGTGTTGTTGGTAGGATTGTACGGTTTCATGGGCGGTTTGCAGCATGGAGGGGTCGTACCAGCTGCGGGCTAGGTCGCCGCGGTTCCTGAGCGAGTGTGAGTATGGTTGAGGGGAGGGTTTTGTAACTGGGTTGGAATAATGCAGAGAAGGATTTGTATTTACCATCGTGATACGAAGCTCTTCCAGCGCCCCCGTATCTCGCGCTCGTCGAGGTCGTCGAGGTGGATTTGCTTTTGGATATCGAGGTAGGACTGGAATAGCGGTTTGTACTCGTCATAGTGGCGCTTTGAGAGCTGTTTGGCTTTGTACGGCAGTTCTACTGGGCGCGGTGGAGGGGAACGGGAGCGATGGCGTGTGTGTCTGTGGTGTCGTTCATTGTCGCGATGGGGAGATCGTGAGCGCGATGATGGACGGCGAGAATGGTGGTGCTTGTGGGATCGTTCTTTGTGGTAGGGCGACCTTGATCGTGGTCTGTCGCGCCGTCTGTCGGACTGAGCGGGTGTGTCTCGTGGCATGTTTTGCTTTTTTGCTTTTTTCTTTTTTCTTTCTTTAATTTTGTTTGGGCGATGTTCAAGACCAGACCGGGGGTGGTTGCGGTCCGGCCAAAGTGACGGAATCGCGGAATGGACGGGTGTGTGTCTGTGCTTACCTACCACTTACAGCAAGTATCTATCCTTGGATTTGGCGTGTCGAGGCCTGGAGATTGGCGACCTGCATTGTGCATTGTGCATTGTGCATTGGCCGCGGGCATGGGCCTCTCGTTTTCGTCTTTTGCGACTTGGCTACGGACTTCGTTTGTGACTACTTGCACTAATTACTTGTCGACTTTGGGCAAATGCTGTTGGCGTAGGATCAAATGCGCAATTCACAATCTCCGTCGTCAGCGTAGGTAGGTACTGCGGCCATTAATCGCATCGTCCAGCACATCAAGAAGAGTCTTTGCTACCTCGTCGTACAGCAGCCCAGCAGTGCCAAAATCGTTGGACGGGCAACGTGTCGACGGTAGGACAATGTGCAGTGTCCTTTTTACTATTTCAGTCCCACGGTTCAGATGTGTGGGTGCTACTTACTAGGTGATAGCTCGTGGGAATAATTCCTCATCCAAGGTTATCACTGGGTAGGCCAGGCAACGTACCACCACCTAAGAACTATCTAGTGTTCGGAGTATTCTTCTAACCATAGCGCATTGCCATTGTCTGGGAGTCAGCATACTCTCAAACACATGTGAGTGTGGACTCATCATCCACGACGCTCAGACGCTTGTGGCGCGCCATGCGCCTACAGTTGTGGCATACGCAACCAGCTCCATTCCCACGACGCTCAGCCATAGCGGAAGGCCAGGCCGCCCTGAACCACGCTTTGCACTCATGGTAAAACATGTAACACTGGCAACAAAGTCTCCAACTATGGGACCGCGTGCAAAGATGCTAACGTCACTCGGCGAAAGCTACACGCCGTCCTGCCGACTCTCTTTTCTTATTGGAACCACTCGTCGCCGTCGCTGCAGTCTCCGATCAGCATCCACATGCCCTAATCAAAGCTACGGCAACGAGTGAGGAGAGCCGACATCCCAAGGCCACCTGAACCTCAAGAATCAAGACATTGGCCTCTACACGCCTGCCACCTGCATAGCCCGCTGTCAAAGACCAGGCTATACGAAAAGTTTGCCACCCACCTCGTGTTGGAGGAGTGGCCGTAGTGGAGGCCTGACTGAGCCTTATAGACAAGAAACGAAATGAGCATTCTGAAGAGTGGCTGCTCCCATATTCCAGTAAAAGAGTTAATTTAAACAAGATGTACCGGTCACTCCTGGGGTCCAGCTACTTGTACAAGCACCGCATATAGCAATAGCCTAGTCTCATCCGTCAGCACGTCCTCTCAAGCATGGCGTTGACCCGTCAAGCCTACCGTAAGATCTACCACCATTCCATTCTCAGCCTGCCGCACGACAACGCCAAAAAGTTGCGCCCCACTCATTGGATCGTTGCCTCGTTTCATGCTCACTCGCTCGGCTAGGTGAGTTCGTCATCTGGACTTGTTTAGCTAGCATAGGTAATGTCTGGGGGCTAAGGCGCATCCGCTGTGTTCGGCCCCGCTCCATCTTACATCGTGGCGTGAAGTAATGATATATGGCTATATCGCAATTTCCTCCCCATTAACAAACCCTTTGGTTTCTTTTCCTTTTGTCACACAAGGAACCAACTTGATGCTCTGTACAGTACGACATGTCGCTCAGAATTCGGCAAGGTCCTCCGCCTGTAAGTGTTTTCGAAGAGAGGAATTGGGGAAGCTTGCTTGTTGACGATAGTATAGGGATCAGGCTCAAGGCGAATGGGCGGTCCGCCATATCCACCGCGAGAAGCTGGACTGGGTGGTATTCCTGATCCAATACCGGATGTTCCAGCAACAGCAGTCTTTCTGTTTTTCTACGTTGTATTCGCCATTGTTCATATCGTGATTCTCAAGAAAAATAAAGCTCGAGGACATAAGTTCATATTCAACGGAGCATTATTCGGTATTCTTCTTTCCCAGCGTAGTTACTTGAGATAGAACTAACGATTGGGCAGGATTCTGCAAGATTCGAATCATTTCCATGATACTACGCATTGTTTGGGCATACTATCCAAGAAATGTTAGTTTGGGTATAGCAGCTCAAGTCTTTGTCTATGCCGGCACCATCATCTTGTACATCACAAACTGGTTCTTTACACAGCGAGTCGTTCGAGCACAACATCCAAGGTTCGGATGGTCCGCAGCGTATCGCGCACTCCACCGAGTTTCTCTCGTACTCCTAATAATCTCCTTAATCATAATCATCATCACCTCGGTATGGAAATCCTTTACCTTGGATGAAAACATGCTCCGTATATTCCGATACTTGGGCAATTCGGGTCAAACTTACTTTGCCGCTTTCTGTTTTGCTCCACTGGTTCTCATTTCTCTGTCTGGGTTGGTTCCACGGCGGAGGACTGAGAAGTTTGGAGCCGGTCGTTTGAGCAACAACATTGCTATTCTTGTGATTGCAGTCATCATTCTTTCCGCGGGAACAATATTCCGCTGTGTCATAAACTGGCTGCCGCCAACCCCGGCACGCACTTCACGAGGACAGCCCATCGATCCACCATGGTACTATTCCAAGACCTGTTTCTACCTCTTCAACTTCACAACCGAACTTCTTGTAGTGATCTTCTACGCCGTCGCCCGCGTCGACCTCCGTTTCCACATCCCAGACGGCTCCAAAGAGCCGGGCGATTACACAAGAAAAGCGAGCCACCAGGATCCTTACAAGGTCAGCCTCATTGGCGATGAAAAGAACCTCAAGCGCGCAACGACTTCTCTAGCCCTAGGAGCTCACCCAAATCTCTCAAGCGAAACGCTCTATGAATATCAAGCGTCCCTTTTCGACGACTCGCACACCCTAGCTGACTCGCTCCGTTATCCCTCATCGACACTCGAAGTAGACTCCAAAACCGGGCACTGGAAAGTCAAACGTGCCTCCCAACCCGGCTCAATTCACAGCCGCTACTCACTACAATACTCGCCCATAACGCCCGGACGAAATAGCCACTCAACGGATGACTCTCCCCAGGTTCCAGACCTCCCAGCTGACTGGCCCCTCCGCGACTCCCCCGCCTCAGCTCCACTCATAGACCACCCCAGTCCAAAAGGCAAGGGCATCCGCTCATCTCCACTACGCAACGAGCAGAGCGCACTCGACCCAGTAAGCCAGGCATATTCGCAGCTCGAAGGGAACAGCTCTAGAACATCCATACCACCTCCACCCCCACCACACTACGACACAATATCCTGGACCGAAAGAAGCCGCTACAGCAACCAAGTCATCAAGAAAACATACCAGCCAAACCGAAGCTCCGGTTTGGCTATAAGCACACGTCCAGGTTCAGACATCCCATCAAAATATACAAACTCCAGTCCCGCAACCCGCAAAAGCCTGGACAAAGCCAAACGATACAGCACTCTACAAGCAACGCACGCCCCAGCCTCGAAATCAGAATCCGACCTTTCACAAACTAGACCTCAAGCCCCCAGCCACGCTCAAACGAAGCGAGACTTCTCTTTCGACCCTTTACCCGCGCAAATATCCCCAATACAACCACACTCAAACCCCTCAACCAGACCCGGATCCGACCTCCCCAAAAAATACAACTATGCCCCCGTAATACCCTCCACCCCTACGACACTGCCCCGACAATCCGCGTGCATGTACGCACCACTGAGTACGACGGCCCCAGCATCAGCGCCTACTGCACATAGTGAGAGCCAGAACCTGAGAAGGAGTTTCAGCTTTGAGCGAGTGAGGCACGGGGATGAATATGAAGGGATGGATTCCGTAGGGGAAGCTGAAGTTGTGAGCGTGAGGACCGGGCTGTTGCATGCAGAGCAGGGGCAGGGTCGAGGACCACCATCCACACAACGAGGCGATGAGAGACTGAGTATTGGGAATCGGAGTGGTGGGAAGAGGGGGAGTGGGGTGAGTAGTGTTTATTCGAGGGGGACGTGTGAGTGATGAGTAGGCAATGAGCAATGAAATTGCGTGTGTGTGGTCATGACGATAAAAGATAAGGAAGGCGTTGGGTTTTGCTTGGGTTATCCAGCTTCTTGGGTGCTTTTTCTCTCTCTCTCTCTCTCTCTTTTAGAATGCATATGGATATATGGGTGGATGGATGGGTAGAACGCATTTGACCGAACAGATGGAGTTTGGATTTCAAATCAACGCATGGGACGGGATGGCCGCATTTGTTATAGCATTTATCAGCATGCAGGTTGGCGTTTCTTTTTGGCGTTTCCATTGTTCGCATTTCCCGTCGTGGGCGGGACTGAACTGCACTTCACTTGATCCATTGCAAGTGCCAAACAAGCCTTTCTTTCTTCTTACTTGGTTCTTTCGAGAAATTCTTTTCGTGATATAATCGTATTCTCATAGCACTTACTGTTATCATTACTTTCCATCCATCACATTACACGTACAGTACACTACAGTACAGATATGCATCACCTCACCTCGCCCCGGGTCCACAAATAAAACAAACCCCAAATTCGAAGTCCACAGCCATTTATAGCTATCTTGTCATGCGAAGGTAAGTAGCTAAATAACATACCACACTCCGCTCTGATACAGTAAGGTACGTATGCACACCACTAATTCCACGACAACAACTCGCCGTTTTGATTTCAATTTCATTTTCCGCATTTTTGGTAGGTTTGACATATGCGCTTTCTCCTCGGGATTACGTACCTAAATATGCATTTACATATGCGCGTACATGTACACATACACGCCCCGTTCGGACCGGAGTGCATGTGCGCGTTAGCATTTCTCGGCATGGAATTGGTGGATAATTACCTGAAAGTTAAGTTCGGTAGTGTATCTATGTGCAAGGTATATATGGATTTTATAGGAGGTGCGAGAGATGGGGATGGAGATGGAGAGTGCTAGGTGTTTTTTGTTTTGGATCCGTCTGTTTGTAGACTACAAGCTGTTGAGCTTAGTGTAGTAGATGGGTGGCTTGGGTGGAGTTTAGTATGGTTGTTGTGGTGGGTTGGTTGGTTGGATCCGAAGGGAGGGAGGGAGGGAGGGAGGGAGGGGCCCTATCAGCTGCAAATCTAGCAACGATTGATTTCTTTGGTACATATATGGAGGTAAATACGGCGTAGATTGGCTTACGGGGTATAAAGTTGTCTGGAATAGATTGATAGGTATTGTTCCAATTAGTGGAGAGTTTTACAGGAGGTTTCATTTTTTTTTATGGTTGAATGGGGTTGTCAGGGTGGATGGAGATGGTTTATTAAGGGAGGGAAGTGGATTTGTAGGCTGGTCTAGGGGTTTTCAATAGAGGGGAGGTAGTCCGGATGTATATTGGAAAGTTCAATGATTGTATAAGTCATTTTGAACCGCACACTGTCCCAATTTGTCCATGTTCGCCCTGATGGCTACCTGTGCGGCCGTCATCCAGACCCTCACAGGCCCGATTTCGTTGCTGTGTTATGCATCACTTCGAGTGAAAGGCTGTCACAAATACTTAAATGACGATATTATCGCGTTCTCCCTCTTCATTGACGCAGGAGTAGTACATCCTACTTTCACTTAACTCCTTGTTTTCACGAGCCTCAGATTTAGACCTCGCAAGCAAATGAGGTTTATCCCAACAATGGCCTCCTTTGAGGAAATGCTGATGACAAAGGTCAAAATCGCTGCAGTCGCAGTATTCGCAAGTGTAGTATATGCCTGTGTCTCTGGTCTGGGCTGCTTCTCGGGAACATGTACATATGACAGCTTGGCCGTATAGACGCCTTGTAGTCTCCAGCCTAGTTGACCCAGCGTTTTGCGTCTATGGCGCCTTGTTCGTCGAAGCTGAGTGATCAATCTGTTGACGGATCTCCTCGTCTGTCGGGAACAAGTCCGATAATTCCCAGACGGCCGGTCTTTCATGAGGGCTATCCTGATGACAAAACGCCATTTCTCGATTGAGATAGCCGGTCATCTCTACGGCAGCTTTTGGCAAAGCGACTGGGTCATCATGTTCCTTGTAATGGTGAATACCAGCGTTCTTGCATTCTGCAAACGAGCAGAATGTCAATGTCCCTCACTTGTTGGTGTTGGTCACGATAAATGTGCCATAACAAGAGGCCCACTTAAAAAATATCAAATGCGGGTCCAACCATCCCATTACTCTTCGCAAATGCTTCTGTGCGGCATTCTGGTGGTAGTAAACCGCCCTTCTGATGATATTCAGAATGGCTGTCTTGCATTATGCTCAGGACAATCGCATCGTCATGTTCGTCAATGCAAACACGCCAATTGTAAGTCCTCAGACTTGCAATGACCTGATTACGATCATGGAAGGCAGGAACTCCTTGGACAATCTGTTTAGCGAATTCCTGTCTTAGCCATGGTATAGTCTGCCTGTGGACAGATCTGTAAGCGTCCATCATTCGGAACATTGGTCCTTTGGAAGGCAGCTCTATCACCATCCTTTCATTATTTCCGTGCAGAGTCCACGACTACGCCAAATAGTTTGCCAACGCGAGAATATCCTCTGAGAGCAATGGCAGCTTACATCCCACACCAAAGGAAGTCTATTTCTCCTGGTCTACAGAAGTGACGACTCGGGGTATAGCCTAACTAATGTCTGCATTTGCTAGTAGCGAAGTCCCTTGGAGATAGGCCGTGACAAGTGTTGTTTCCGGAATCATTCTTACGTTCTAATGTCGAAGAGATTCAATATCTCCCCAAACGTTGTACAGGATGCTGCTGTCCAGCATTTGTGGTAGGCGCCTCGATGTCAAACCACTGTCGCACATCGCCTCGTCTGAGCTCCTGGGAAAGGTGAGGTTGACCTCGGCGTCTTCTGCAACACTCGATTGTTCTACTACCGCTTCGTGTAAACGAGATATAACTGAGTGAGGCATCTGACGCCATCTTCTAACAAACGACGTTTGCCCTGATGCATTGTCTTCGACGATTTTTCAATGGGTGGTGTCAGCGTGCACAGTCCCTCGGAGCTTAATGCGGGTCGAGTGACCTGGTGCCTTTGTTATTCATATGCCCTAACTAACGGAAAAGAGACCCACAAAGGCAAGTCCTACACGGGACCTCTTTCTTGCAGTAACAGAAGAATTGTGGCCCAAGCTCGCAGGTCGAGCATGTCTCGGGGTGAAATGAATATAGGGCCTCAAAGTAGCGGATTGGTGTAACAAAATGGAAGAGAATTTTGTTGCGAAGTGAGCGCAGCAGGGAGGGTTGGTCATTTTCGTCGCGCCAAGCCACGATCTTTGCTGGATTTGCAACCGTTGAAAGAGTCTCTTTGTCTTTGGATAGTGGTTGATACGTGACTGGCGATCTTTGTAAGCTTGAGCCATCCTTCTGGAGGATTGAGGGTGTTGTCATCCGTGTTTCGAGTGTTTGCAGTGCGCTCCAAATCTAATATTAGTATACCTAGCATTCACTCGATATTAATGAACAATTTACTCAGCCGCAATAGCATAATGAGTTCTAGTGTTTCATCACTACCACTTGAATCCAGAACAAGAGCTAGCTAGTTAGCGTGTTCTCTCGAGAGATGTAACAAATGGAGATATTGAAATTGTAGTTATTCTAGTGGATGAATGATTCTACTTGCCGTAACGGGAGAGTTGCTCATAAAACCTCCTGAAGGGTTTTATCTTCCCCTCTCCGTAGAACAAGCGCAGGATCCCATCAAAGATACCCAAGAGACAATAAAATAAGTCTTCCTCGCGCTTTGTTCTACGGGCCTTGGCCCAAGCAAATCTCTCCTCAACAGAAAATTCACTTGAGGGACGGCCACGCAGGGCATGTACAGCAACATCCGTGACATCATAAACAATCGTTTCCAATGTTTACTTAATCTTAAGGTCCAAAGTACTAAGATTTTGTGTGATTTGTAATCTGCAGACGAACAATTGTTTTTTGAAGGCATGCGCAGAGATGGGGGACGAGCTTATAGTCTATCAATTTAGGTCAAAGACGTGGCCATCACAACGGCTGGAAAACAACTATTATTGCCAGATTTTTGTGAAAAATGAATGGTCTTTGCTGTCCAAATGAGAGCCAAGTCCTTCATTGGGATGGATGAATGTGCACCCCTTTGAGTGTGAACCCCTTTAAGTAAGGTCCTTCCAATAGCTAGCAGAGCACTTTGAAGGAGCATCGAAGAGTATTGACGGGATACAGTGAATGACTCTAAAGGCGTTACATTTCTTCCTAAATATAGAAAGACCTATGACTATATAAGTAGGCAAATTCTCTACACTTGATTCCTCAGAACAAGGTTGTATAATTAATCAACTTTAGTATTATTCTTTTCCAGCACATACTCAAATCATTTCGTTACATGATGCGTTCAAAGGCGGAAGTTTTCAAGGAACACTACGGTGTTGAGACCCTGGCAGAAGTCCAGCGCATCAGATTGGACGACCTCGATGCCCCTTGCCCACCACTAGAAAAATGGACGACCATGCAGCTTCCATACATAGCGCCCGAACATCCAGGGATACCTACGATGGACGAAATAGACAGAGGTATGGAAGAAAGTAGGATCAATCAGCTTTGTGGAGACTTTCCCGTCTGTAGAATTGGTGACTGCGTTATTAAAGCAGGGTATTCTGCAGCCATCATCCAGGTTTGATCTCTGGGACTACCTTTCTTAGAACAGACAGCTAACATCAGTAAAGGAAGCAGAAAATCTATTATTTCTTCAGCAATACCCACAAATACGCACGTCCAAGCTCTACGCCGCCTTTCAAGACAACAGGGAAGGAATACCCCGCTACTATATGGTCTCGCAATTCATGGAAGGGGGAACGTTGAGTCGGGAACGCTACGTTGGCTTAGACCCGGACTCACAGAAAACCATTGCCTTTAAGATCGGAGAACAACTTCAACTACTCCAGTCTATACCCTCTGAAGGATACTACGGCCGGATAAATCGCCAAGGATGGGATCCTTTTCTTAATCTATTGGGCAAACGCTGGAAGGACATGTGCGGCCCATACGATACTTTCGATGATATGCTATCAGCTATGTTCACTGCTGCCGAGCTACGTGAGGCAGACGGAGTGATGTCTCAGGAATTTCTTCCGTCACAAATAGAGTTTCTGTCCCAGTTTAAGTCCAAACTGAGTGGACCTTCAGGCCGTAGACCTGTTCTTACCCATCTTGATCCAACATTCGAGAATATCATTGCGAAGCCCATTCAAGATGATGAAGGGAAGATCTTGGATTGGGAAGTCTGCTTTATTGACTGGGATAGGTTTGGTTGGTTCCCTGCTTTCATCCAGAATGTAGCCATCGCACGCCGCACTGCGCTGTTTCCAGACGAGGGCGTGACAGAAGATTACCTGTTTCCAATCCAGGGCGTGAAAGAAGGTTTCCAGCAAGTATATGAGGAGAGAGTATTCGCGAATTTTCCAGAGAAGCACAAGACTCAAGTAGAGTTCTTGAGGGAAACCTCTGTATATGAAATCTTTTAGATTATGCGCAATTTTTCTAGTAAGATGTTTTATATAGTCTAATTTGATATCTTATGAGTGGAAGGTTCAAACAAAGTGTTCATATTAGAGGCTCAAGTAACCTTAAAGTAGTACAAAAAGCCAAAGTCAACTTTAACAAACTCCATACAGAAAATGAACTGGATAGTTTTCGCTGTCATACTGAAAATCGTCCTAACATCCTGGCAAACTCTCCCTGCCGCACCCTAAGTTGTCACTAAAGGTCCCGATCTGTATAACTGAATCTGCTGCGCCCACACACATCTTACTTCGAATATTAAGTCCGGATAGTCTCATAGAGTAACTCCATCGTTGCGGGTCCATTGGTTGGGATAGTTACGGTCTAAATTGTCAAGCAAGGCTGAGACCCAAACTCGAAACGTAGCATCCTGGTTCGGTTGATTGAGAGGCATTGGCTGATTATTGCATATATTGATGAAGGTATTTGAATTCGAGAACCAGCCGAGTTCAGCAAGTCGGAATTTAGCTGATCCGCCTAGTTCTTGATGGACAAAGCCATTAATGTGGCTAGGATAGAAAATGTTGCAGATATGCGCTTGAGTAGCATTTCCAGAGTGATAGATGTAGAGTCGTGTTGTGCCATTGCGATGTTGTCCAATGTAGACCAATTTGTCATTTGGGCCACGAGGTGCCATTTCTTTGGGTCGTTGAGAGGTTACTGAGGAACCGTAAAAGGTGGGGCAATGTCGTCGACTGCCGTGTAGTTGAGAGATTGCTGGGGCAATGTTGTTGACTGAAGTGTAGTTGAGAAGACACATCTTGGGCTTTTAAGGCACGCTGTTATGTGAATACCTATGACAGAACCGCACACGAAATGGCCTTAGCATGTCGTCAAAGGCATCTTCCCAGGCAAACAACGAGCAATCCAGGTTTCGTTTTGAGACCAAGAAAAAAAACATTTGCATTTGCTTCTGCTTGTTGGAAAACAAGACAGAATATTTTCCATCGTTCAGCATGAAATTACTGCATGTCATCCCTCTCCATAGATATCAAGTATAGTCATATGACCGGATCCAGCACCTTTGAAAAGCCTAATACCGATAGCAAGTACTCTACATTATATCTAAAATACCTCATCCTAATGCTAAATTGGAGCAACAGTGAACTATTTCTCAAGCAATTGAAATTTAAACTGTAGAACCAGTTTCTGTTTCTGTCTTTAATCGTGGCTATTTTTGAAATGTCGAATCGAGACTCGGGTTTCAGTGTCCTGTTTTATAATCGTCAGTATGTTATCAATTTGCGTATTTCGCGAGTAATTTAGATTATGGTGAAGGTTTGCTATTGTTTGACGCATTTTGTGAGAAACTTAGAGTATGGTAATTGTTTGCTAAGACAGGCACTGAATTAAGTATTGAGGTGTCAGGCTAGCAATAGATGAAGGTGACTGGTAGTACCCAGGGCAATTTTGATCCTAGGCTAATATTCGACATCTTTGGCATCAATAGCCCCGTTACAAGTAAGCGATGAATATACCTAAGACAGCAGTAGATGCGGCAGTAATTTTCATTTTTGTAAATAAGCTTAATTTACATTCTTCAAGCCCAAGTTCGGCGATGCGCTGCCTGATAGCTGAGCATTGAGCAGTGCTCTTCGCTCCAAGTTTGCCAGCACTTTTGACCCAACAAACCAAATGGTAAAGGTAATCGCAATTAGTATGAGAATAATGACAAAGAGCATGTACAATGGAGAGTGCGTAGACCCTGCTGTGATGTCCTTTACGTTCATTCCAAGAATGCCTTAGGTTTGTAATCAGATGTGATTGTCAGTTTTCTTGTTGAGCGTGGTATTCTCACTGCAGCAAGAGTTAAGTTAGATAGAAAAAAGCAAGGAGTGTGAACCGGTGATTGCTGGCTCCAAGAGCATTTGCTGCTTTGCTTTCCTCGATTGATGCTCGGGTGTTTTGAATTGTTGCAATGTTGAATATCAAGTTGATGAGGATCTTGGTCTGCTCTTCTAGCTCATTGCAGCGGCTTATGTTTTCTTCCAGGGAAATACTTGAATGCAAAGTCAGCCAAGGCAAAGAGTTCAGACGGTCGATCAAAAGCCTCTGTTTATCAAGAAGTCTCTGCATCTGCGGCCAGAGAGCAATCAATTGATGATCCTCACCGTTAGTGATGAACTTCAAAATCGTAGGGGTTTTCGAAGTTGTCCAAAGTTGTAAGAAAGCTCGCCTCTTACCCTTGCAAGCCTTTCGTCGGATATCCTGCTCGAGATAATTTAGCTAAGTCAAAGAGTATTGCCCAGGGAGAGAGTGAAGAGAGCAGAAATAGTGGCGGCCAGGTACAGAAGTCGGTATGCCTGCCCAAAACGGCAAGGGCGTCAACTAATTAGCGTTGGGCGACGATGCTACTCTGGAAGGAGCTCCTACTACCTATCCTACTCTTGTTCACACGACTTTATTTTTCTGGCCGCAGCAACGCCGCCAAAAAACCCGCAAAGCATCTAGCATGCAAAGACAAGTGCCCAAGCAGATGACCGGACCCATCAGCCGCCCGCCTTACTCCTTACTTTACTCGCCTTTACTATTAGACATGTTGCGTCATGGAAGCGGCCTGAGCGTCTGTGGACCACGGGACGAGGCAGGGACCCCGCCGGCCGCCGTCCGCCGTCCTATCCGGAGGTTGAGTGGATGAGTAACGGACCGCCGACTTACCTCTACCTCTCCGCCTCAGAAACCTCCGACTTCATCCTTCCCCACCTGTCCTTCTCGGACTATCCTCTCCCCCCTACCAACTCATTCTTTTTCTCTGACCGGACCCCTCAGTAATGTTTGGCTTTGTCGCCGACGGTCTGACGTACGTTAACCCCGCCCCCGCATTGCCCCCATCGTCGCAATCAAAGCTACACGAAACGGAACCTCCACCACACCCTTACCACAACAGCTCTCCAGTCTGCCAATCGCTTCATACAACTCCAGTCTTCCTTGTGTTAGCTCACTAACATCTCTTCAGCGTCGCCACCACTGTCCTCTTCCCCGTCTTCGCCTCCTACAAAGCCATTCACACCTCCGACCCGGCCCTCTTAGCGCCATGGTTGATGTACTTTGTTACCCTCTCGCTCTTTCACGTCGTGGAAAATACTTTTGATTTCATCTTGGCCTGGGTTCCCTTCTACTCATGGATGCGATTCTTCCTCCATCTGTACCTGATCCTGCCAGGCTCCCAGGGCGCGACGTTCCTCTACCAGGAGTATATTGAACCGTTCTTGTACCACCACGAGCGTGAGATTGACGACTTTATAACCAACCTGCATGACCAGGCAAAGGCCGCTGGATTCTCTTATTTGCAGCAGGGCATTGAGTGGATCAGGGTCAACGTCCTGGGCTTTGCGCCTCAACCGGCTTCAGCTCCTCCGGCTCAGGGACAATCATATGCCCAAAGCCTAATGAGCCGATTCACCATGCCCAATGCGAGGACCGGAAACGATTTGTACAGCTTGGTTGGCCAGGCACTAAGCGGTGCCGGTGCGCTTTACGCTGGCAACACGAGTGCCCAGGCCGCGGAAGTGAATCGATCTGCCAACCTTGTCCCTGATAGCATTCGCAACAATGAAGACCGCCTGCAGTACGTTGCTTCTCAGCGCCAACGCCTAGCCTCCTTGTTGCAAGCCTTTGATCTCGAACAAGAGAACATACGCGAGGAGCGAGACAGGGGAGGGAGGTATTACGAGGGTGGCGGCCTCTCTAAGAGCAGGAGCGAGGCAGAATTTGATCGGATCGAGCGCGATGAGGTTGGTGGGGATAGGCCTCCTTATCCCATCACCCCGCCAGCATTGGGAGACAGGAGGACCAGCAGCGGATGGATGCCCTGGAACTGGCAGCGTGGTATGCCCCCTCCACAACCACCACCACGCGAAGACGACCCCCTAGCATATGGTAGGGAGCCGGGACAGCCTCGGGGCCACTCCACTGGGTTCGATCTGGGAGACCGCTAGCAGCGGAGGCGGATGCGGCGCCCTTCATCAATGTATGTGGAATTTACTGGCGTTTACTCATTTGATTGGTCTCGTTCCGATTCTTCAATCCATTACGACGGCTAGACAAAGGCTGGGTTTTGGCTTGGGTCGCTTCAAAGGCGCATATGCTCTACAGGTACATATATACATCCTACGGTAGCCCAAATGCAAATGGATTGTCAACGACATTTGCGAAAAACAGCAGCAGATTCGCAGGGTATACGTCATTGCAGATGTTGATATTTGGTACAATAAAGCAAAAATGTCTATAATCTTACGCGTATAGAGCTGTCATTCCGTTCCCTTGAGTGCGTGCGCCAGTTGTGCTATTTACCCCCAGAGATTCTCTTCTATCCCACCTACCTATTTGTATGTAATCTTACACATCTTATACAAACATTCTCGAACAATGCTCTTTGAAAGCCAGGAAAAATGGGTATCTCGTCTCCCATCTTCAATCTTTTCTCTTTCCATTCAATTCTCCCCCTCACAACTTGGTCTCCCGAAACGGATACCGCACCGTGTCATCTTTACGGATGACAATCTTGCGCTTCTTCTTGGTGGACACATGCTCGACCCAAATTTCCTTTGTCATATTCTTAGTGAATTCGCGGATAAAGCGAGGGTCCCAAAGCTCGGAGGCGATGCCGAGGTCCTTGCAGCAACGCATGAGCGCGTTGGATTTGCAGCCTTCGGTTGCGGTGGGGATACCGTCAGGGTCGAAGTATTGTTGCTCGCCGCGGGCGATAGAGACGAGGCTGTAAACAGAAATGAGATTAGCAAAGTGTTTCTTTAAACAGCGAGGCACTAGGGATCCACATGACTTACCGTCCTTGAACAACGAGCCCGTACTCGCGCGTGATTAATTTTTGAGTGACTATGCTCTCGCCTCGGGGCGCGAGACCCCATCCTCCCGGTCCAAAGGCCCTGTTCAATATGCGGCGGTATTTGATTTCGGGCAGGTAGATTATGCCATCGGGCTTTACTTCTACATCGTCCTGCACTACTTCTGCAAGGAGAATGTCTGATTGCTCTTGCGTGAACGCTACGCTGCCGAGGCCATGGTACGAACGCGTCCAATCGATTGCGGGGACGCCTTCGAGTTCGGGGGGCGTGTCGTCCAGGCCTTCGGTTAGAGAGCGTTGAGCGCGGGCTTTGGCGGCGGCGTCGTCAACGGTGGTAGTTCGATTGGTGGGAACGGGGGGTTCTTTTGCGGGATAGCTTGGGACGACGGTTCGTTGGGGAGTTTTTGTCGTTGCGGGTTTAGAGGCAGTAGTAGTTGCTGGTTTGGCGGCGCTGCTGTTTGTGGTTGTGGTTGCGGTGGTCGCGAATGTGATGGGGGATGAGGCGAAGGCGCGGGTATGGCAATGGGGAATGCGGTTTACGATTGGTGAGGCTCGTGACGCGGAAGTTGAGGAGAGGAACAGGGAGAGCCCTCTGCGGGCGGACGACGCCGAAGCCATGATGGTTCGAGGAGGGTTGGAAGGGAGAGTTTGAGGTTTGGATGGATTGGGTGAAGAGGCCTTCCTGTAAAAAGTCGAGACGCGAAGTCACGACGTTAGCTAGCGCCATTGCTCCGCCAATCAGCAGGGCTTGTATTCTGATTGAGTGGTAACACAGCGCATCGCTGCGTCAACGATGACCTGCAGGGAGGGAAAAGTGTATAAAAAAAAAGTGGTGCGGATTCATTACTGGAACGTGATTATTTTTCAGGACATTGGCCTTTGCAGATGCCACCTGTGTACTCTGAAGCGGAGCCCATCACAGAGGTTCTTCTTGCATGCTAGCGGAATCCATGATCACTCAAACCAACCAAAAGCAAGCATTGCCGTCTAGTGAGGGCGTGACATGCCCTTGTTGCAGCACCAGATTTACCGCACATATGAGAGGGGATGAGGGGTGTTGCGACAATCATCCATCATCCGTCGCCCATCATCCATTAGCCATCAGCTATTGTCACACAAGCGACGACAACTTTGGAAGACTCCAGATTCTCGCCCAGAGACGAAAGATACACAAGGCCCACCCAGGCAACTTTCCTTTTGCGACAAGCCAAACTTGCGGTCATCAGCAGTAGAACACTCCTTGTACTAACTGTCACTGCTGTACCTATCGTACATACCACCTACGTCAAGGCCGGCTAGTGCTTAGTATCATCTCTGGTATACGTGGTACGACCCTCCGAGCCTCCTCTGAACCTCCGTTGTGCGAATTGCCTACCTCACACACATGGTGGACGAAACTACAACCATGTGACCAGGTTTCAGGACTTTGATACGTTACCCATTGTCCGTTTGTTGTATGCACACCTCACTGCCTTCAATGCACCCCACTTCGGGGCCTGAACAGCGTGGACATGTATTTTATTTTGAAGGATTCACTAACGTTGTAGTGTCGCCTCCCATAGGCAGATTACGCTTTTTGTACCCAAGCCTCCACCGAATGATCACCGCGCTAAAGTCACCAAACGCCTGCAACATCCCCGCAAGATTAGGGCCGTGTACTCGTCCGTCCAATCTACCGACCCAACGCTTAGAGATTACCGAACGTCCGTTGGCGGGCGAATAAATGGGAATGGTCTCCAAGTCATAGACTACTCATCTATCATTTCCACTGGGAGTCATTCTCGTCGAACCTAATACCAGATTATTGCGTGCGGTCTATTCATCTCGAAGAGGGTGAATGTCATAGGCATGTCGTCGTCTGGAAGTGGCCTCGCGGGCCTAGTGCGACTTATCCAAGGCGCTTCTCCCTCTCAGATTGCTACTGCTTTCTTGCTCCTTGTAAGTACCACACATATCCTCCATATAGTCACCAAAACAAACTAATGTATACCTTAGGTATTCATTGATCGACTGGCGAGAGCATACTATCGAGTGTACCTGCACCCACTGAGTAAATTCCCTGGTAATCCACTGTACATAGCAACTCGCATTCCCTACCTTCTCCACATGTGGCGAGGCACTTTACACCTTTATGTTCGCAATCTACACCGCAAATACGGCCAGGTAGTGAGAATTTCTCCTGATGAACTCAGCTTCATTCACCCAGAGGCCTGGAAAGAGGTAAGGGACGGAACCCCCATCTCACAGACTATGCAAAGAACGGGACCTGAAGGCCGTTGGGACCATGAGCATCTGATTTGAAAAATATTTGATAGTCCCATATACTGATCTCTATTTCATTCTAGATCAATGGCCAGGGCGCCGGTAAAGGCACCGCCGGCTCAAGGCCCGAGAAGTACTGGAAACGCTATGGAGTGTCTATAAACGGATCCAAGAGCATGATCCAAGCTGTCACCAACGCTGAACATGCTCGCATGCGCAAGGTTTTTAACCCGGCATTTTCAGACAGAGCTCTCAAGCAGCAAGAGCCATTGTTCAGGAAATATACCACTCTTCTGGTCCACAAGATCAACGAGGGCATCGAAGCCGACCCCGCTCGTAAATTCGATATGGTTCGGATGTACAACTTCACCACGTTCGATATAATGGGCGATCTTACCTTCGGTGAGCCCTTGCATATGCTTCAGAACGCCGAGTACGACCCTTGGGTCTCCATCATCTTTGGCTCAGTCAAAATTGGTACGAGGCTTAACCTCATGTCGTTTTATCCAGCCTTACATAACCTATTCAAGAGCGTGGCTGGGAAAATATTCGCAAAGAAACGGATGGCACATTTCAGATACGCTGCGGAGCGAGTCGGCAAACGACTTGAAAAAGGTCGCAACGCAGAGGGTGTTGATCTTTGGGACCTGGTTCTCAATGAGGATAAGGGAGAAAGAGTGATGACCCGCGATGAAATGGATGCTAACTCTTCACTCTTCATGATTGCGGGAACAGAAACGACGGCAACACTACTCTCGGGCCTGACATATCTCCTTCTTAAAAACCCGGAATGGATGAAGAAAGTGGTCGAAGAGATCCGAGGAACTTTTGCTAGCCCGGATGACATGCACATGGAAAACCTAGCGGCACTGCCTATTCTCAATGCATGTATCAAAGAAGCATTTCGCTTGTACCCGCCCGTGCCCACCGGTCTGCCTCGCCAAACACCCCCAGACGGCTCGACGATTGCTGGCATTTATGTGCCCCCAAATGTGAGACCGCCCGTCATTCCCGTTCCATATTCATCTGGGATTATAACAACTGACCTGAGTGAAACATAGACTTTAGTTGCCATTCCACAATGGGCCATGTACACTGATGCAAAGAATTTTAAAGATCCGCTCAAATTTCTGCCACACCGCTGGTTAGGTGACCCTGAATTTGACTCGGATGAAAGAGTGGCATTGCAACCATTTTCGCTTGGTACTAGGGACTGTTTAGGGAAAAAGTATGTATTTCTTAAAGGTAGTTTGGTCGCATTGAATGGGCTAACAAATAGAATAGCATGGCCTATCATGAAATGCGTCTGATTGCGGCCAATATCTTCTACCATTTTGATATTGTGCTTTGTCCGGAGAACACCAACTGGATGCACCAGAGAACCTACGCTTTATGGGAGAAGCATCCACTGGTATGTCAGCTAAGGCCGGTGCGCCCATAGGGGAGGGTCGATACGCAAATATTCGCATGTGCAATGCACAATTTGATACCTATGCTATGTATGGGCGAGCCTGGGAGCCTCATCCTAGGAAAATTGACAATTGATGGGTCCATGTGGGTAGATAGAGGAGTTCGGATATATTCCTCAAAAATGGTATACAGCTTGAAGAAATCGTTAGCGTAATGAAGGAATGTGAATGACTCAACAATGCCTACACATATATATTACATTCGTTGTACAAACTTGGCTCAATACATATGATTATGCTTCCCAGAGAATTAAGTGCCGCTAAACATCCTTCGAGCTCGTCCTCTTGTCATTCCCATGCTTCTTCCAGCATTCGCGGAAGATCTCCATCTACAACAACGTGTTAGCATTATTACTTCCGTCAAGTTAGATGTTGTGCGTTGCTGTCGAGTTCTTTAAGCCACTTCGGCAACTCCTCGGTTCCCCAGCCTGCCCTGCAGCCAGAAAAGCAAGCAAGGGCCAGACCAAACCACAAACTCACCTCTTTCTTGCATTGCCGCCAATCCTTCTTCTCATAATAACAATCCGTCATTTTCATATTCTCATCTGAGAAGGGAAACCCCCATCAGCTTCATATTCGAAGGTCAATTAGTGCGTCAGAGCGCAAACTTACCGGCGCATCCCGTGCTAAAGATCCTTTTATCCCTGGACTCATCGTCAATCACTGATCGCTCTTTCCCCGCAACGCCGGGTTCAAAAGGCCTTCCGTCAATTGCACGCACCACTCATCCGGTTCATCGTCTAGATCTACCTTCGCGGCTTCAGCGCTGCTAGACGCGTTATTCGACATTATTCGTTCAAGAGACTGGGATTGTTGTGTTTCTTTTGTTTGCGCGGAGGGCGCTCGCCATCACGCTCGAGTGAGCAGATTAATCACGGGCGGAAAAACTCGGCTCCGGGCACCTTGACATCACGATATCAACGAACACCATGGCGACGAAGAGGATGAATGTTTTGGTATATTCTGGTAATGTTTTACTCCTGGTGAATGTATTGATGGATTTGTGTTAATGGGTATTATAGGAAATGGGAGTACGACAGAATCTGTAAGACATTGCTTGTTCACGCTGAGGCGATTGTTGTCCCCGTCTTATGCTGTTATACCGATTACGGGCGATGTCATTATCAAGGAGCCTTGGTTTTCGACATGTGCTTTGCTCGTGTTTCCTGGTGGGGCGGACTTGGGTTACTGCCGTACTTTGGATGGTGAGGGGAATCGCCGCATCTCGCGATATGTTAATCAAGGCGGATCATATCTTGGATTTTGTGCTGGAGGGTACTATGGCAGTGCTAGGTGTGAATTCGAAGTTGATGATCCGAAGATGGCAGTGGTCGGGAATAGGGAGTTGGCTTTTTTCCCAGGGGTGTGCAGGGGATTGGCTTTCGAGGGATTTGTGTATCACTCCGAGGCTGGGGCCAGGGCGGCCGAGATGAAGATACACAAAGATGTTCTTCCAGATGCGGATGAAAAGCTTCCAGAAACATTCAAGAGTTACTATAATGGGGGTGGTGTGTTTGTCGATGCGAAGAAGCTGGAGAATCGAGGCGTCCAAATTCTGGGCACCTACACTGAAGATCTTCACGTCGATTCTGGAGAGGGCGCTGCAGCTGTGGTGTATCGAAAAGTTGGAGAAGGTCATGTGGTTCTTACCGGACCACACCCTGAGTAAGCAATGATGCCGTATAGCTAAACGTGTTTTTACTAACGGACCGTAGGTTTGCACCAGCAAATCTCTCCAAGATCCCCAAACTCCCCAGCTACACCGATACCATTAAGGAGATCACAGAAACTGACAACACCCGCAAATCCTTTATGCGCCTCGTTCTCGCAAAGCTGGGGCTCAAAGTGAATCCAGAGGAAACATCGGTACCACCCCTTTCCCGCCTCCACCTCACGTCTCACAAGGCCGCAGAAGTCTCCGACCTTGTCGCCTCATGGTCAGAAATCTTTACTGTAGTCGATGAACAGGACTACATTAAAGGAGAGAATGACGTTTTTCGCGTTGTAAAGGAAGGAAGCACTCATGCATGGGGAGTAGAGACATTGAAGAGGGCTGTGAGCGCCGTAGGCGAGACTCTGCACGTGAGCGGTACTCGAGCAGAAGAGTCAGTCAATGTAGACCTCGAAAACGAAGAAGTGGACAGGAAAAAGCCCAAAACCAAAGAAGAAGTCGTAAAAGACCGCATCTACTACACTGCGCACTCATCCAACGACACACTTACCGACTACGACCGCATTGTGAAAACCATCATTCCGCACTCCTCCGGCCTGCCCTCTTCCCAAGAGACGCCATCTTTCCACCACGACGCCTTCTACGCAAACCTGCAATTCTACCATTCTAAGCTACAAAACACCGACGCCTCCTTCGGAAAACACCTTCTCTATGGCTCCGTCGTAACCTCCACCAGCACACTTCTAGAAAAGAACCCAACACTGCTCCGCACACTACCCACAGGCTTCACCCTAACAGCCACAACATCCGTCGCCGCGCGCGGCCGCGGCAATAACGTCTGGGTTGGACCCCCGGGCTCCTTAGCATTCTCTACACTCCTGCACCACCCCTTTACACTCAACACATCCGCCCCCGTAATATTCGTCCAATACCTGTCCGCCCTGGCCATCATCCGTGGCATAAAAACCTACGCACCGGGCTACTCCACCATCCCCGTAAAACTTAAATGGCCGAACGACATCTACGCGCAACTCCCCGGCTCCAGCACAAACCCGTACGTGAAAATCGGCGGCATACTAGTAAACAGCAGCTACAGCGGAAGTAATTACACCGTGATATCTGGCATCGGTCTAAACCTCTCCAACGACCTCCCCACCACATCCCTCAACCTCCTCGCAGCATCCCAATCCCCGCCCCTCAAACCATTCACCTACGAAAAACTGCTCGCGTCTATCCTAGCAAACTTCGAATCGCTCTACACATCGTTCTGCATATCGGGCTTCTCGCGCGACCTCGAGCTGGAGTATTACGATTCGTGGCTGCATACGAATCAGATTGTTACGCTGGAAAGTGAGGGTGGTGTCAGGGCGAGGATTAAGGGGATTACGCGCGACTGGGGACTGCTGCTTGCGGAGGAGTTGGGGTTTCAGGATCGAGGGACGGGAAGGGTGGTTGCGTTGCAGAGTGATAGTAATAGTTTTGATTTTTTTAGGGGGTTGGTGAGGAGGAAGGTTTAGGTTGCTGGTGAGGACTGCGAGTGTGTGGGTAGGGGGTATAAGTAAGGGGATTGGAAGTTGGGAATTGAGGAATTGAGGAATAGGAATAAGAAATGGGCAACCAGAAAACAGGGAACAAGGAAACAGGACATGCAAAAAATGGAACCAAGAAAAGAATGTAGAGTATGAATGGATAAATCAATGTATCTCTGCATCGTGTTAAAAAAGAAACCAGGTCCCTCTTACAAAGTATTCTTTCTCCAGTATACATAATTCCAAAGTATTCACCGCTTATCAAGATGCTAATGTTGCCATCAATTCTCCAGAATGGAAACAATATTACGCGCATTAGCAAAACAGTCTCGCAGTCAGCCTTCCACTTTCGAATACTGTTGAATGAATATTAGGCCTATTACGTTTCTAGGTATACAGTTGAAGAATGGCTTTGAATCCAGTCCAATTCAATCCAATTCAATCCCATCCCATCCGTGCCAACCCCATTCATGCATTCACACACCCGTCTAATGCTCAATCTCCAATCCATTCGTAACGTCGTTCGCCTATGCTTTCGTCTTACCCAATGCACCCAACACTCTGATCTACTCCCGTCCCACTTACTTCCCCATAATTACGTACTCGTCTGCAAAGTGCTCGATTTTGTGAATTCCAAATGCTTTGCCTATGTATTAAAATGGTGTATGGTAAAAAGAAGAATAATGTAGCGAATGAATACTATCGAAAAGAAGAAAAACCAGGCCAAGACAAGAATCTTGCTGACACCAAACTACTCTTGTGTCTCCTCAACAGGCTTCTCGCCCGTAGGTGACTTGACATCAGGATGGAAAGGCGGCTTTGCATTCTCTGCTTTCTTCTGGTCAAACAGCCACACGCCGTTCGTCGATGTGTTGTTGATCTGCTCTCCAATCTTTGGCGCCAGCTTGTCGAAAAGGGGGTCAGAGTCTGCGCGCGTGAAAAAGGCGCGCTCCCATTCACGACCGGCTTCCTTTTCTTCTTTGCGGAGTTCGCGCTGGCGTTCTTCGATGATGGTCTTGTAGTAGGAAGTCGTGTCCAGATCACCCTTGATGATAGCGTCGGCGACCTTCTTCCATGCGCGCCGTGACTCCATTTCGTCTTGCTCCTCAATGGGCGCAACTTGAAGGGGTGTAGTCTTCGTGACTTCGGGGTCGTATTTGTCGACCACGGACTTTGTTTTCGCGTCCTTGATCTGGAAGGAACCTGACCACTGGCCGTCTACTTTATACAGAACCTCCTTCTCTTTACCTTCTGGATAAAGAATCGCCGTGAATGTGTTCTTCTTGCCTGACAACCAGCCCCTACCACTGTAATCGATCTTCGCGGTAAACCCTGAGCTAGACTGAATGTAGGAGGTGCGGTTGAGTTCGACGAACGGAGATCCCGTAATGAGGCCCTCAATGTGGAGAGATGGTAGCGTGATCAGATAGTCTTCGTCATACTCGTCGATGTGCAGAGTCGCGTGACCAATTTGCTAGATATAAGGTTAGTGTTGTTTACCGTAAATTAACTCTCAGGAGGAACACAAACCTTGACATTAATTGTACTCGAAAAGGATGCCTTCTGAGCATTGTAGCCCTCGAGCTTCACCCCATGCTTGCTATTCCAAATGGAGTAGGCGGTGACAGGAGGATGGTGGCTGACTTGCTCACTGACAAGCTGCGTCGTGCCAGCATCATCTTCCCACTTGCCCAGGAACAGCTCGCCCAAAAAGGGGTTGAGGGGCTTCTTCTCACTTCCCAACTTGTCACTTCGGCTGGCGTATTGCTGCTTTAAGGTACTCAAGAACCACTTAAGAACGAGCAAGGCGCGCTTGGCGGGGTCTTTCTCAGCAGCAGGTGCAACAAAGACGGAAGGGTGTTCGGCCCAGTACGAGGAGAATTCGACAAGGGAGGTGGTGGAGAGAATGAAGGCGGGCGCAGTCATGGAAGAGAGGTCGCCGTTGAAAGACGCGATTGACTAGTGTTTGGGTCAATAGGAGTATGTGGTGAGTAGATGTTCAAATATACCTTTAGGAAGCTGGACCAAGAGCCCTTTGCCTGGGGAGGCACTGCGGAGCCTTCTTTTTCAGCCATATTTGGGCACTGTAAAGATAATAGTAGGAGGCGGGTCGAGGAGAAGAGAGCAGGGCACTGGATGGACAGGAAGATTGAAGGGTCTGGGTGGTGGAAAGGAGAGACTAGGCAAAAGGTGTCTTGTACGAATGCAGGATGGGGTGAAGGCGGGGAAAAATTAACGGCGGTCAGTGCTGCTGTTATGGCGACGACGGGACGGGCAACTCTCCTCTCCTCTCAATTGCGCGTATGGCGCAGTCGCCTGTTTACGTCATTTCGCAAGCTCGCTTCCTTCCCCAACAAGGGCGAGTGAGCGCTGTGTGTCGGTGTGCCGATGACGGATAACAGCCTCTGGACGAAATGCCTGTCCAAGCGGGTGCGGCGAGCCCTTGTGATGTCTGATCGGACGAATCACGACTGCAAATCATCCGGCAATCGCTGTGAGGCATGATGAGTAGATTCATCTTCGCCAAGTGAGATCAACGCAAGCCTCTCCCCTGCACGCCACCAGCTGTCAAAACTCGCAATGTGGCGGTGATTCGACAGCTCCACAACTCCCGCTTTCCAGCGTCCTTAGATATCTATTCCAGATAGTTATATCCAAAGAAGAAGAAAAAATACTCAATACCTCTACCCCAAATCATTCATCATCCGCCACAAAAGACAAAGACATTTAATCTACCCAGACTCAGCATACCCGCGCACACAGCCTCGTCTTGCGCCTCTTCACTGCTGTACCTGAAAGTCACGCGCAGCAACCCCTCTCCCAATCCAAGTCATGCCTATTCCTATTCCTATTGCCCACACCAGCCCATCGTGGTACCTGACCTCTGAACAAGTACGACCCAGGCAGCTCCGAAAATCTGGTAAATCAGAAACCGCCTGTCATACGTGAATCCGCTACGTTTCTGATCACGGCTACACTATGGTATACGCCGCCCTTGTCCCTCTTGTACTTCACTCATTCAACCTAACATCCTTTTTTTTTTCCCGTGGTCCTCTCCCGCTTCACAAAGCGAGTACCTTGTCTTCTATCCTTACGAAGCACACCTCGGCTCTACAGAATCTAGGCCTTCCAACATCTCCTCAATCTCAGATTCAAGTCTAACCCTAACCTTGGGTTCCAAATCCTAACCAATAAACAGCTGTCTGTACATTATACGCACTTCCCCTCTGGGAATGCGCACGGATAAACTCAAAAGTCTTAGTACACCCCGTTAAGTTACCACACTCTTCGCACACACAAAATCATGCCTTCAAGTCAAAATATTGGTCCGGAGCTTTTCATCTGCTTTCATTTAAGTGTGGCTAGTTTTTAAAGGGTCTATTAAGTATCATGGGAAAAACAAAACTCAAATTTATCCCGCCCCCTCAATAGCGCTGTGCTGTACGTCAGTTGGCCATGCATTATTGGAATCTCGTGGTCATGTGCAAAATCGTCAAAGTCATCCCCTGTCCATATCGTAGTTCAAGACTGCTCCCTTTACGTCTTGACATCAGGCTCCGTGCGACCAATGTATTCCTGCAGCTTCAGCAGGCCCGTGGCTAGCTTAACATTATCCTTGAGGTACTCCTGTGCGTCCAAGTCATATGTGGACTCGTTTGTCTCGTGCTTCTCGATGTACAGGCGGATGGTGGCACCGCTGCTGCCCGTGCCAGAAAGACGCACGACAATGCGGCTACCGTCGTCGAATTTGACGTAGATACCCTGGTTCTTGGAAACACTGCCATCAAGGTCGGTGTAGGAGAAGTCGTCGGCCTCAACCACCTTGCGTCCAGCAACGGAAGAGCCGACAAACTCGCCCTTTTTGGTAGTGATGAGCTCCTTCATGTGGCTAGTGACTTTGTTCGCACCCTCAGTCTCACAGCCTTCGTAGTCGTATCGGGTAAAGAAAGTACGTCCGTATGTCTTCCAGAAGTCTTTCTGAATAGAGGCAATGCTAGGGGTAGTGCCAGTCTGTTGTCCAACGCCAGCAAGAATGTTAAGCCAAGCAACAACAGCCCAGAGGCCATCCTTCTCACGGATGTGGTTGCTGCCAGTACCGAAACTCTCCTCACCGCAAATGTTCATTTTGTCGGCATCGAAAAGTCCGCAGAAGAACTTCCAGCCAGTTGGCACTTCGTAGCACTCTACGCCCTTCTTCTTGGCAACCAGGTCTATAGCGCCGGAAGTGGGCATGCTACGGGCAAGACCATAGATTCCCTGTTTCTTGAACCAAGGAATAAGCTCAGCATGATGAGCAATGATGGCGAGACTATCACCGGGGGAGACAAAGGTGTTTGCACCGTAGATCATGTTCCGGTCGCCATCACCATCACTGGCAGCACCAAAGTGAATGCCGTTCTTGTTGACAGCATCGACGAGAGATTTGGCATAGACAAGGTTGGGGTCAGGGTGGTGGCCACCAAAATCGGGCAGGGGAACGCAGTTCTGTGTGCTGTTGGGAATGCCGAGCTCCTTCTCGAAGATGTCGATGCCGTAGTTACCGGTAACACCACTGAGTCCATCAAAGAGCACCTTGAAGTCAGGGTGCTGTTTGATGAAGGACTTGATGAGGTCAAAATCGAAGATGTTCTTGAGCATGTCAAGGTAGTCTGAGGTTGAGTGAATGATCTCAACCTCCAGAGGTCCATAGGTCTTGGTGCCAATGGTCGAGAGGTCGACGTCTGGGATATCTGCGATCTTGTACGAGGTAAGGGTCTTTGAGGTCTCGAAGATCTTGTTGGTGACGCTTTCGGGGGCAGGAGCGCCATTGGCCAAGTTGTACTTGATGCCAAAGTCCTCAGTGGGACCTGTTTCTGGTTAGGGCGACTGCAGGTGGTGTGACGTTTAAGCAGTAGGGTGTGCTCGAAGGTGCAGCAAAGAAGTGTTTGGACTGACCTCCAGGATTGTGGCTGGCGGTGAGCAGGATGCCTCCGGTGGCCTTTCTTATCCTGATGACATTGCTGGCCGCAGGCGTACTGAGGATACCATTCTGTCCGATCAAGAGCTTCTTCACGCCATACGCAGCTCCGATCTTGGCAATCAATTGTGTGACTTCTGGGTTCCAGTATCGGCCGTCTCCGCCAATGACGAGGAATGAGCCCTCGACGCCCTCTGGGATGGAGAGGAGAATGCTGGCAACAAAGGCCTCGGAGTAGTTTTCCTGCTGGAAGACCTTGACCTTCTTGCGCAGGCCCGAGCTGGTGCGGAACCACGAGTCAGCCATTATCATCAGAAGGATACATTGGGGACGTTGAGAGCTTCAAAGAGCCTGGACAGAGGTTTGTGAAGGGCATGGCAAGCAAGAGGGTCTTGTATGGCATGCAATATGGAAAGTAAATAGAGCTTGTTGCAGGTAATAAAAGCGGTTGCGTATAGCAGGTGCGGCAAGCATGCCGGAAGGATGTTTTTTTTAGACTTACGTGCCAGGTTTCTGGTCGGTAAAAGGAGAGAGAGAGACGGTCCGGACGCTCATGATGACTGGGAGTGGTGTTCAGGCTGTTGTAAGAGGAATTGGGAGGACGAAGCGGAGAATTTGTCGTGCTGGCTTTCTGGGAGCTGAGGCGAGAGGGGCAACAAACGCAACCCCCCACTACGCGGGATGACGCTGGCAATGCGTCCAACTGCCACCGCTAGCACGTCTGCGGAAGAGGATTCGCTTCCGATCTGCGCGCTAAGGGTACTAAGGCCCCTCCAGAGCTGCCACTCGCTGCCACTCGCTGTCTCGACCGCACTACACCTTGCCACTACGCCAAAACCGACTCCAATACTCACGACACACGCCTGGCTCTTTTTATTTTTTCTGCTCCCTCGTTCCCAACAACACCCAACAATCCAACAGCAGCAACGCCCGCCCTCTCTTCACCGCTGTCGGCGCCAAGGCGGACGTGTGCTTCTTTCTGAATAGGGCTGTCTCGCCCGTCTCGCCTCTGTCTCCAGTCTCCACCAACAAATTGCTCCCTCAATAACACGCCTCGCCGCACATCACATCACCTGGTCCGCCTCGCCATCAACCGCAGGCGCTCAATTCAATTTGCATAGATAGAGGGATATTCTCAACAGCCGTAGCCCACGCTCAGGTCCGGCTCACTAGCTTCTGCACGTCGTACACTACGGCTTCGAGCCGGTCCTTCCCAATTGCCCTCATCTGCGCTTTCCCGGACCGTATCTGCCTCGTACCTGCACTTTCTGCACCCAGGCCGACATCAATATGGGCATCCCGGGGTTGGCCCGACATCTCCAGCCGTATGCCGTGCGGTATACGCTCGAGGATCTCACGGCTTATACGGCCATTGTCGACGGTCCCTCCCTAGCTTACTATGCTCACAGACTTGCCCTCTCCAATTCCGCAAGGCAGTCTAGGATTCCCTCTTACGCAGAAATCAACGCAGAAGCTATTCGCTGGTTAAATGATCTGGAAGATACGGATCACAAGGTGTGAGTGACCACCGTATTTATATTCTCTGGCAAGTACTATTACTGGTGACCTCCATGTCCAACTTGTCCTTGGCATGCACAGCCGTTGAGGAAGCCGCGTCAAATTTGAATGGCCAAAGCCACTCAGGTGTGTACATCTGGTCGTTTGATACAAGGTGGCCTTCAGAAGAGGCCGTCCAATTGGCCATCCTGACATCTTAATTGCCACAATTGCCGTTAGCGAAACACTATTCGCCTACAGATAGTGGCGCGGCTGTTGGTCTCTCGTCCGCACCCGCAGGCGGAACCTCTGCATGACATGCATGTTGATTAAGTCGATCATAACTGACCACGCAATCTCAGGGCAACAATATTGTTCGATGGTCTGCTCCCCCTTGGCAAACGCACCGAAAGAGTGAAGCGAATCGAGCAGAACAACAAACGAGTCCTTCAGCTCAGACTTAGCTATCCTACTACGGCCTGCCCAATCCCTACATTTCTCGGATCGGTATCTTACTCCTTTCTTGCACCATCCCTGAAGGAAGCCTTGTCTGCCTCCCGATTTGCATCAATCACCCGTGTTGTTCCCGGCGAGGCAGATGACTGGTGTGCACTATACACCAGTGATAATACCCGTGCTATTATCTTCACTAGCGACACAGATCTGTTACTTTACGACTACCCCCCGGAGACCCTTGTAGTCTTTTTTAATGACCTTGACATCTCCGGGGGCCTTAAAGCGTACTCGCCCAGCCTGGTCCGTCAAAGACTGCAGCTGAATAGCCTCGTGCCTCTTGCGTATGCAATAACACAAGGTCCTTCCGATGACCTCAAGAAGTTGGCCCAGGATGCTCGCAGCATGGATCTTGAAACCGTCGAGTATTTAGAGTTTAGCAATCGCTATATTGCGCAAGACCCGGCTCCCATTTACATGCCCAAGATTACCAATCTGAGTATTGACTTACAGGATCTCGACGCCAGGGTCTCTGAGTTTGTGCATCAGACCCTTGACAACTCGCCAGCCCCGGCCGTCTACCTCCCTCTACTTGTTGAAGACGCTAACCAAGCATCCGCCTGGAATCTTGGCCAGGAAGTCCGGCTTCTTGCATATACGATCCTGATAATGGACCGCAGTGCATCAGTCCAGGAATACAAACGAAAAGCCCAGGCGGTTGCCGCGCAGGACCTCACACTTTATTCGTACGCCGATACTGATGCGGCAGTTGAAGGCCTAGCGCGTGATATCGACTCATGGGTAACATGGGCAAAGAGCAATCCGATCCTGTCTTCGCAGCTCATGTGGCTGCTATTTGCTACACGAATCGTACTCGTAAGCTTGAAGACATCGCCGAAGATCTCACAGTTGCTTCGTGTGCTGAATGGCGAGTTCGACAATACGTGGGATTTTATTCACCTCGCAGCACGCATACAGGCATGTCTCTACTCACTCCGCATGTATAAACAAATCGCTGCCGTATGGCTCTCCATACATCAATATAGCAACAATCCGCTATTCAGTGCTATACACAGTCTACAGCGTAATCTGGCAGATATGCCGTCTATCACTGACGCGTTCATAGTCCCAGGGCAACTCCGCAGGGTCATGGCAGATCATGACGTGCTTCGTAGCCTTATTGAACAAGTGTATGAGTTGGCGGGCGTTGACGTCCCGAATGAACAAGTTTCCAACAAGAAGAAAAAGAAGCAGTCAAGGGAAGCTAAGCGTAAGGAGCAGAAAGCACAACGGCAGGAAGAACTGCTGAAACAAGCATCGCCTCATAGCTCGAACTTGTTTTCCGTGTTAGGAAACGACGGATGAAATAAAACTTCTCCGCCTGAGGACTACAAATGTCTGGTTCGAGCCTATATTCTCTTTATCACGGAAAAAAAATCGGAAGTACGCCGATGTAGTCGAAGCCACCAAAGTCATCTAATAAGCTGTTGAGATTATCTATATCCTAAGGCATAGAAGCCAACAAAGTCCAACATGCCAGATTACTATTCTTACTGTTATGAGGTGCATTGAAGCCTACTAAATTATTTGGCTGTTCTCAGTTGATCTTGAGGCTTATTTCCTGGTTTTTCCTTTGACATGAGCGCATGTTGTAGATCATTTTTGACCTGCCGAGACATAAAAAATAACCCATGCCTATCATCGGTTTCCTAGCATATTTAATAATTTATGCAATTGAGCCCTGCCTGATGCACACATACAAACAAATATACGATCATGACGAGGCACGGGACCAGAAAGGCAGATTCCAGGGCACACAGCAGGCGCATTTTTCTTCTTCTTTGCACGATGCAGTCTACAAGCTCATATCATATAGGGAATAGTAGACCGAGAGGGAAACACATTATGTACTCTTTCGTTCCAACAGGAAATGGAAAAAAAGAGGAACAAGAAAACCAAAACATTAAAAAAAAAGGGTAGATCGATCCCATGAGCCCTTGCTCATCCCTCGACTCCCGTGTACACCGCAGTTTTTGATGTGAGGTGTATGGCGGTTTGGGACGGGGAAAGCTATAATGTAACGCCCAACGTATGCCTAGGTAGCCACGTCTGCATCTGTCTCTGTATCTCAGTCGTTCGTCCTCCAGTCTGCTCAAATGTACACAAGCAAAGCAACGTTCTAAATATCACCGGTTTTGCGCTTGATAGATGCCAATCTCGCCAACCGGTACTCTCTTTCTACATATTCTCCCTAAACACGCTTCTCCGGCTCTCAGTCGGGCTATTCTCCGCGCTATCAATGCTCCCAGCCTTCTTTTTCTGGGTCGCAGCAGAAGAAGCACCACCATAACTCGTATCCAGGCTATGATCCAGCGGCCTCGGACTCACGCCGCGCAGACTCGCCGCATGCTCATCCGCAAACGGATCGCGCGCATTCGCATTCAGGCTCCGGCCATCGACCGCATCGTCATACTCGCGGGTCCGACTACGACCTCTTTCGCGCTCGTGCTCGGGCGCGAAGCCGGGGCTCGGCTGCACGTAGGAAGTCGAGGAGTAGGGGTTCGAGGACTGCTGTGGGGCGTGGAGACCGAGTTCCTGCTCTTCGTAGTACGCTTCGTTGCCTACGCGCGAGTCCCACGCCTCGTCCGGGTCAAGTCGGTGGCCGCCGCGAGAAGCGCCTTGGTAGCTTGACGGTTCCTCGTATGCGCCGCTGGCATAGCGGTTGTTCCTGTTCTTGAATTTGTGGATTTGGGCGTCGATCCAGCCTTTGATTCCGGTGGGTGCGGGTCCTGGGTAGTTTGATGAGGCGCCTGAGGAGGAGGAGCGGTTGAAGGGGTTGAGGGATGGTGGTGGGAGGCCGAGTTTGTTTGCGTTGTACCGGGACCAGGCGACCCAGCCGCCGTATCCGAGGACGACGGCGAGGATGAGGATGATGAGGAAGACCCAGCCGCCGTTCATGATGGGCGGGTTGGTTGCGAGTAAGTGGGGAGGAACCGGGCGGAGGCGGCGAGAGCGACAATGGGATTGTGGTGTGGTAGTGCGAAGGGTGTGCCCATGCGAGACAGGCAGTGTAAGCTGGATTTGATTGTGAGTATGGTGGTGGCCCTGTACGGATGCGAAGGGATTGTTTGGACGTACAGTGTGGGAGAAGCGTAGCTGCTAGGGGACGAGCAATGGGCACTGGGTGGGTTTTTCAGCTTCGTGGATCGTGAGGTTTGAGGCCGTTGAGTGTGGCGCGGCAGAGGGTGCGCTTTGGGGTTGGTGGTGGAGAGTAAAGAGCAAATACCAAGGCGGCTCAGCTGGGCAAGCTCTCTCTCAGCTCCAGCAAGCGGCCAAGGTAGATGACGTAAACCCGTGCGAACTAATGCTGACGATGGCTTGCGCAGTTTGTGCCCTTCTGGGCGTCTGCAGCCACTCGCGGGGCTAGGGCTCACAGTCTTAAACTCCCAATTGGGGCACCAGCTGCTTAGCAAGCGTGTTGGTTTAAAATAGCCTGACCACCTTTTTTGTGTTGTGTTTTTGATTGTTTGTTGTTTTTGTGTTGAAACTTTGTCGCTGCTTGTAAAGGCTCGAAGCGGTTTAGCGTGCGTTTTCTATTTTTGCTAAGCGAGTCTAATTACTGGCCGTTGGCTGGGCCGACATAGCTCTGCCCGCGATATGTACTTTATCGTGAGCGGCAGACCTAGAGTAATACATTTTTCTGATCGTCCCGGCGACTGGGCCAAATCCGTATCCATTACTTGAACGCAATCCATCTGAGGAAACATTAGCTGGGCCCAAGCCGCGATTCCAGGATCCGATTTTCGTTAAAGAATGGCCGACACCCTGAACACGTTTAGCTTCAAGAGTGACAACGGCGAGGACTTGGTAATCGACCAGCGAAACCTGATCGCAGTAGCGCCGGACCCTGATAATGCCTCGTCTACTGTCCTGTACGTAGAGCAGAACACCAACAATTCCGATGCTCCGCCTGTCGTCAAGATCTCGCGAGGAACCTCAGTCTCGACTCCTCTTTCTTCCCCTCCATATGAGGCTGGAGCCTACGAGAATCACGTCATCGTGTCAACAGGCTCTGGCACACAACTGGCTGCGAATTTCCACGAGGACGCCGTGAGACTAGTCCTAGAAAACCTTTTCTCCAAAGCGCACGCAGAGTTTAGTATTCATCTCACCAAATCTGAATCGACGATTCTGGAGCTTACTGATAAAATCTTCTTTCCAAAGGCGAATGAAGGCCAAGCGCTGCGAATCATCCTGTTGTCTGGAGATGGCGGAATAATTGATCTGGTGAATGGATTACTAGCCAAGCCGAGCTCTCCACAGTATAAAGCGCCCCAGGTTGTTCTACTACCACTTGGTACGGCAAATGCAACGTACCATTCCATTACTGCTGGGAAAGACAACACATGGGGTCTCCGCACAATATCATCCCCAAATTCCCGCGCTCTACCCATCTTCACAGCTTCGTTCTCTCCAGGGGCCCGTTTGCTGGTGGATGAAGCAAGAAGTGAGAAGGAACTCCCCAAAGACCCTCAGACTCAGAACCAGATCCTCCATGGAACAGTAGTGTGTAGCTGGGGCATGCATGCGTCCCTAGTCGCCGACAGCGATACAACAGAGTACCGCAAGTTCGGCATCGAACGCTTCAAGATGGCCGCCAAGGAAGCGCTTTACCCATCAGACGGCTCACTTCCCCACCCGTACCAGGGCAAAGTCTCCATTCTGAAAGGAGATATCTGGATCCCAATAGAGGCTGAGAAACACTTGTATGTCCTTGCAGCCATGATGTCCAACTTCGAGAAACTCTTCACTATTTCCCCGGCTACGAAGCCGCTGGATGGAAGTATGCATTTGGTCTATTTTGGACCGACGACGGGCGATGAGGCGATGAGGATTATGGGGCTAGCATATCAGGGTGGTAAGCATATTGAAGATCCGGGCGTGAGATATGAGGCTATTGATGGGCTGAGGATTGAGTTCAACGGCAAAGAGGAGGATGCGAGGTGGCGGCGGATTTGTGTGGATGGCAAGATTGTGAGGGTGGAAGGGGATGGGTGGGTTGAGGTTAAAAAGGAGGAGAGAAGGGTCTTGGATGTTGTGCTTGACTAAAGTCAATCCCCTTGATAGAAACAATGATCATCAATTGATCCACGACTAATGAAAAAATCATATTTCCAAATACTCTTCAACCACCAACACAAATATATTATTTACAAAGAATTCGGGGTATACTACTCAACAAAACAGCGAACTACTTCCAAAATCTGTATTTTTTACCTACTGATTGTGATCAACCGGCGACCAAAGCCCACTCTCCACCTCTTTACTCCTCCTATTCTCCCTCGGCGACGCCTGATACGCACTCAAAATGCCACTCCAAACCGACATAGACCCCCTCCTAGACTCGACCTCCACCATGGACGTCTCTCTTGTACCCTCCCTCGTACCCTCCCTCGTCCTCGGCGCCCCCAACTCCACAAGACCCAATCCATCCATCTCCAAGAAAGGAATCCCATTGACTTCGTATTTCTCCTCTGTGGGCAGTTCTTGCTGGGTGATTGTGACGTGAGGGATTTGCTGTTGCTGTTGCTGTTGCCGGGCAAGTTCTTCCGCCTCGCGGCGGTGCTGGCGTTGGCGGCGGCGGTACCATATGAAGAGGATAGCGAGGAGGATGAGGAAGAGTAATGCACCGACTGCGATACTTGCTATAGCAGCGTGGGACAAGGTTATTCCTGGGGGAGGCTTCGGAGTCTCCTTTTGTGATGACGGAGGAGAAGGGAGTAGGATCGGCACAATGTCTTGCTTGTCTGTTGTTTCGGGGAAGCGCGCTTGGTAGAGGGAGAAGTTGCCGCGTTCAAAGTCGGCGGTTAGGTATGCTTCTTGCATGAAGGCGCGGCCGAGCGTGTATTGGGTTTCGTTGTACGCGCGTCGGATGGGGAAGTAGTTTGTTGCGTTAGGGTAGATGGGCCATTCGGCTTGCAGATCGAAGGCGCTGTAGGGGAGTGCGACGTTTACTCTGTCGATGGGGTTTGCGGTGGCGCCGAACCCAAATGTTATGGTGGGGTTTAGTTGTTGGAGCTTTGCGTGGGTGGTTGCGTTTACGGTGTATAAGTCTGTGGTGTTGTCGTAGAGGAGGCCGAAGGCTGTGGCGAAGCGGTCGCAGGTTTCTTTTGGGAGCCAGAGATGGGGGACTGTGAAGTCGATTTGTACGTATATTTGCTCTGGTTGTAGATTTGTGGATCCGTTGAATGTATCTCGGGCGGATAGTGATTGGATTTTTAGACTTAGAGGTCTGCTGTCGTTTGGGTCCATGGGGAAAGTTATGTTATTTGGCTCCAGACGGGATTGATCATATCCGCCAAATGTGAGACTGCCCATTGCCTTTGGAGTTTCTGCGATATGTAAGTCAATCATTCATTCCCTGTCGCTGAGAATAAATGCCCACTCACTATAAAACGCTCCCGCAGTATACCCCCAACTGCGACTCGGCACCCTCTTCTCCCCCACAAGACTCTGTAGCAAACTCCTCTGTGGATTCTCAAACTCTGAAAAATTTGCTGGCTTCGGCCCCAATCCCAACGTCCCCATGAAAACCCGCTTATTAGCAAAACTGCCCACGACCTGGTTCGTAAATTCCGGGCCGCCGCTGTGCGGCACCATAAGTCCCACATTATCAAGTCCATACATGCCATTTGCGTTGAACTCTAACTCAGGCCGCATATCCATATCATAAATGCCGATTTGGTGCCATGTTGAAGACTGGTTCACTTCGAGCCCTCTGCTCTTGAGTCCGTTGAAATCGTAGACACCGCGAAGCTGACCGCAGTTCTCGAGGTCGCTTGGTAGACTGCAGCCTTCGCTGATGGGGACGAGGACTTCTCCGGTTATAGGTGAGGGGAGGACGCGGAAGGTCTGCGCGGGGGAGCCTACGCGGATGGTAAAGGTGGACCATTTTCCGTCATTGCCGTTGAATTCTTGGGAGGGGGAGTAGACGAAAGGTGCGGGGCTGTTTGACTCGGACATTGTGGTTGAGTGGGTGGACTTGAAGGTACAAAATAGTATGCTGATTGAGATACAACTAATTAATGTACTTGAAGGATAGTGTATGAGGTGTGGACTGAACCACGGTTCAAGGAGTGCGCAGGGGAGTAGCAAGCAAATGAGTGTGAAGGATAGCTGAGACTTAATGAGTGTGTTTGAAGCCTAGCCCACTCAGCTTATCATGGTTAATCAACTTGTATATATAATGCGGATGAACACTCTGTGCTGTAGAAGATGAAGAAATTACTCGGAACTGCAGAGAAATGTGGTGATTTGAGGAGCCCCGCCGAGTGAGGGAGTGTCTGCTTCCAAGAATGCATTTGAAACACATAAGTAGATATTTAACGATGGACTTTCACTCCACCCATTTTGGAGAGACTGTACTGAGTAATTTCATGATCCTTGCTCGGAAGGCACGATTCGTATAGCCGCATCGCCACTTCGGAAGTACTCTTCCATCAGCAAAGCTCGAAGTAATGGACCCCAAAGAAAGAAAAAGACCTTCGATTATTAGTCCGGACCTCTCTTTGCATCAGCTGTGCCATGTAGAACTAAAGTCCAAAGCTGTTCTAGCGTGATGATGTCCGTTGCTGCCGGCAGCTTACCCACAGTTTACAAAACTCCGCGAAACGTTGGGGCCAATCCCACCATCGCGCCAATCACAGCGCATCGCGCTCACCAAAATTTTGGACAGGTCCGGATATTGAATAATCAAACTGGATGAATACCGAGAGGCTCTATATGTGGCTTGCTATACGTTTTCGCCACTAAATGTCCGATAGTAATGTGACTTTGCTTCGTTTTGTGAATGCTCGAGACAGTTTTGGTTGGCCAGGTTATGTAAGGGAGTTACACAGAATGTTAAGACGGCACCTACTCTTAGCCCCCAAGGTTTCCCGTGCGAGTACCACCGTCCGATCAGGCGACCTATTGTATAGGCAGACTGTTGCCTAGCCCCATAATTTCCATTGCTCATGTAAATATTTGTCTTAGGAGAACTACAAGAAAGATTGCAATTGGTAAGATGGCAAAGACAGCTGGATTAAAAGAGTTGTGAGTTCTTTCCATCCGCATACAAGGCAATCTCAGCCAAAGTTCACTCTTTTCATGTTTTAGCATTCATTCTTTTAGACCAGTTTCTACTTCCTGAAAACGCTATGCGGCCTGTAACCTCTTCTTCCCTGCTCCTTTTGGCGGTCTTTCTGGAACCTTTACTAGCATGGAGCCCTCCAGATCTGAGTGGGTCATCTGATAGAAAATAATGTAACAAATACTAACTGTTGTCCACAGAGGACTCTTCCACAGATGTTTCTTTCATTAGCTCAGACTGCATCACAAGCACAAGCACTACACCTCCAACTTCACTCACCCCTACTTCGATTTCACCGCCCGGGATCCTAAATCCTTTCAGACCTGATTTCACGCCTATTATTCACCACCCTGTTCTCCACAGGCCTCCATTGTTTCTCCACCCTGAAAAACGTGCAATTCGATCAAGACTAGGCACGAAAACCAAAGAAACGCCAGTCCAGCCGACCGTTTGTCGAGGCATGCACCAGCACAATGACCAAACCCCTCAAGATGAGCTATTGAGCTCTGCAGGGAAGATTTTGTCCACCTTAGATACGGATGAAAGGCTCTTCATTCCCCCATTCATAAGGACTTCTGCTTCTGCCGCGCCAACGCCTACTCATCACCGCTCTTACCCGGTAGAGACCTCTCAAGGTTGTAGAGATGGAGGCGAGGAGCCAAGAATCAAGCATATAGCATTGGATCTACGGGAGCAGAGAGAACATAGGCAACAAAATGACTGCTTCTACCGAGAACCTCGTGGTGGTAATCTACGAACTGTGACAAGGAGTTATGCACAGGCGCTTACTACCAGGAATGCATCATCAAAACCCTTGCAGACAGGGAATCCAGTGTTCGAACAGTCAAGTGTAGAAACAGGGTCATTGAGAACTCAACCAAAAGTAACGCTCATACCTCAGCCCTATAAATCAAAATCGATGCCGAAGAAGAGGAACCAAAAAAGTGAGCCAAGTTTGACGCCTTTGGCGCATATACCCGCAGATCAACTCTGTGGAGGATTCGATCATATCAAGGACGTGGACGCAGCCCCAAGTAAACCCGAGAATCAAACAAATCCACCAAATACGGACGAGTCTCCCTCGCTAACCCTCTTCATGGATACCCCAGAATGCAAAGAACTGAAGGAAGAAGTGGAAAGAGTTTGCGCCAGCTCCATAGATGTCGTTAAATTCTGGGAGGACTTTTGCTGTTTTAGAGGACTGGTACCTCAACGGAAATCTCGGCTCAGTCGGGCTACCAGAAGGAGGAACACTCGCCGCGGGCAGTTTGAAAACGAAGAGTTTTCAGAACACTATTGCGAGAGGAAATCGAGACTCGAAGACCTGGGCACGACGAGAGGCGAGCCTGCCTTTCATCGTGTTGCGCTTGGTCTGTACGGAAACGGTCTCTTGCGCCGTGCAAATCTTGGTAGCTAAGCTGTTGTGTTTTTAATAGACCCGCGACTGGCTATGTTAACTTGAGCTGGTTAGAGGGGAGACTACAAAATCTATATGTTAGTATCTAGTAATTTTTAAATTAAAAAGATAAAATTTAGAAAAGTTTTATAGCTTTGAAGAGAGGTTTGGCGGCTTTAAATACTGTTTTTTATTTCCTGAATCTCTCACAGCATGGGAAGGTGTGTGGGCGCTTCCTCTTTATAGACTTTGGACAAGTAATTATGAGGTTTGGTCCGGCGAATGATGTCACATTGAGCATATCCGAGTCAGCTGGGAATCTTGAAAGGCGACCAGATCAATCAATGGAAAACATTGAGTAGTGTCTTAAGCTAGGCTTAAATGGACAATAAAAGCCATTTCAGCATGCCATGGGCCAGAACGAAGCCTGAGAGCCGACACTTTATCTATGGTAATTCTGCTTTGACTTCAACTTTGTATGCCCGAATGTTTTGTTGAACCTCGGTTTTTGCATAGCGGCTATCTTGTTTGGAGATTACAGATATTCGATTAGAAAAGTCTGGTACGTATGAATTTTAGTATAGCCTCTAATCGTATCAATACGTTATGGTTCCAGATTAGCGAATTGAAGGCAGCAAGAGGAGCTCCTACAAAACCGAAGTCCAGGCACATCTCTAGATTTGGCCACATTCCTAGACGCAACTTCATATTTACTGCCAAGCATTTGTAAATTTGATTGTGCAACCAAATGTACAGCACAATCTTGATCTGCTGTTGTAAAGAATCTCCGTCGCGCCACCTGTTTGAGGCTTTCCCTAGCAAAGGGTTGCATCTCCTGCGATACAAAAGAGCACACGGTTGGATGCTCCCGATAACCGTAAAGTAGCCCCATTATGCGGAAGCTAAGTCTAAAACAGCTTTAGTCTAATCTTCTCTGCATATGTCATTGCATATGTAACTTACAAAAGTCCGAAAAGTTGGGGCGAAATCTGTTATTGACCAATCACAACCACCAAGTTCATAGAGGCACGGACTACGAACCTGCACGCCACTGCAGCCCCAGCTTCATCCACTGCCTCGCCACTGAGCGTGCAATTAGCGCTATCAACTTCTCTTCTCTGCCTTCTTGCCTTTATTTCGGAGTCTCAAGTCTCCTACCCTACGTTCTCGACCCAACTGCACATGAGCATATTGCCCATGAGCATTCAGCTCCGTCCAGCGTGATGGACGTAATGTCCGGTCTGAAAAAAATATCCCGTGAAGGATGACGATTTGGACCCTACCAATCTCCAAAATTCTGACCGGAAGCCACAATGCATTGGAATCTATACGATAAGGTGCGATTTAGGAAACGATTAACATAAGAACGCTACCTTGGGCCCTTGAGTCGAAAACAACATTTCGTATTCACTCGTTGGCACAATTTTGAACTCGATTTGCCTTGAGCAAAGTCGAAATTCACCGGGTCCACAATGTGGTCTTTTACACTCGTTTATACTTTGCTCTTGTCTATTTGTTTTCAACGTTCGTTAGCTTTCTTCCCATTTCATTTGCGTAAGTTTTACGAGGCAAGAACATGAGTGGACACTAACTATCCGCTCAGGGCACCCTTCTCCAAATGGCGTAGACCAGAGAGCCGATGCCGCAACGACAACTACAATCCCGAATAAGCCGTCAATCCTGAATCGCTATGCTGGAACTGTTTCTACAACCAATGTTGCGAAGATTCATCGCCGTAAATTTGGATCGGTCCCGTATCTCGCAACTTCCACAGTCACATCACATATTTCGTCTCATTCGATAGAGGCACAAGCGGCACAGAGCAGTGTGACCACAGAAGAGAAGAAAGATACACCAAATCTGGATCCCAGCGCAGCCAAGGACTGTTTAAGGCAGATTGCGGTGGCTAAGAGATTAGGAAAATTAATCGATCTCACTAGTAGTAACTGCACAGGGCTCAATACCACGGGAGAACATGAAACATCAAAAACCGTACTACCAGTTCCAAAAGATCCAGAAGCTACTTCCACTCAGTGCGGGGACCCTGAGAATTCTGATGATGCGTTAGCAACTCCAATTCCAAAGTGGGTCGGTATTTTTTTCCCTGTCACCAAGCGTATAAAGTTGGGACTCTGGGGATTCTGGCGTAAAAGAAGGCTATCCGCCGATACGCTCGATAAAATAACGCCCTCTTCACACATGGGTAGTTTGGCCAAGGGCTGCAAAATTTCCCCAGATGCCATCAAGACAGTGGGGCTAAATCATACGAATATTCATTCCAACACTGTAACAGAAGAAGCCGCGTCAAGTACATCAATAGCAACACTAGCTCACGCAACTAATAAAACGGCCCATTCATATACGTTTGTTCCTCAGGTCACGGTAGATCCATTGTCTGCAGCAAATATAGACGGAAATTACCCAACGCTTACTAATAAGCCGACTCCGGTTCAGCCAGGCAAAAGCCATCTACCTCCTATTGAGCATTCATTAGACAGTTCCTTCTGCGAAGCGCTGCAGTCGATGCTGAGGATTGACCCTACGGAGAACGAAAAGTTCTGGGAGAAGCACTTTCCTAATTGTTTTGTCGCAAAACCAGTCCCCTCGTCAGCTCAGACACATCTGTGTTCAGAAGTTGGCACACCAACGCAACTCCCGAGTCCCCTCACGACACAATCTTTGGACCTTGTTTTGGACACTTACCGCTGTAAGCTAGTAAAGGATTACCTCGAGAACAAACCCATTGGGGATGTTGCACAGATAATGCTCAATTTTCTTTATTGTTTCGAGGACGAATTCAAGTCACTCGCACCCCCTGAAAAAGTTGGGATCGAGGCAAGAGATGTTCCTGATGAGACCATACCTCTCAGTTCCTCTTCTGTCCCGGAGGTCTCAAAGCCGGCCATTGGTACTAAGCAACCCTCTCTTGAGCTTGCAATGGATACCCTGCAGTGTAGGAATTTGAAGAAAATGCTAGAGAGCAGCCCACATATGCCACTGGACGAGAAAGCACGCAAAAAGATGCGTTTTATATATTGCTTCGATGAGAAGTACAAAGGTCTAGCTCCTACCGCTACTCCGGGTAGACCGCCCTCTTACCATAATCAAGTTCACGCAGTGGTTAATTTTATCGACAATTGGTTCAAACGCCGAGACTTAGATTTTTCAACATCTTCGGTGAGGCGAAAAGCAGTCCGAGATAGACCGGTGTGCAGCACTGTTGGATCACTACCTCAGCAATCAGCCAAGGCTGCAGATAAGATGGCTACCGGGAGAGTATTCAACCCGACGCGTCACCTTATTCTGATACCCAAACTAAAGTTTTCCACAAATTCCTTGTGGAGAAGAGAAGAGTCACACTCCAGGCTTAGTTCAAAGGAGGAAGAGAATAGGGAACCTATACTTGATTCGACTGCCGAACTCGATGCGTCAACACCGGTTGAACAAAGTCAACCTACACAACCAACCAACCCGGACAACGATGAAAACGAAGACACGGCATCCGAACCTACCAGCATCTCCAGCATTTCCGAGATAATGCAGTCCTTAAATCCACCTTCTCGGTCTTCACTAGAGAAGCCAAAAAGCTGGCCTACAATGAAAACACCCGCAAAAGGCATGCCACGAGGCATTGACTGGGCTAAAAAGGAAAAGCCCGCGAAAGGCATGCCACGAACAGCTGATGAGAATGCATATAGTTCACGTATTTGGCGGCATGCTGACCCGGATTGGTTAAAGGACCATGCTAGCTCTAGGAGAGTGGAAAATGATGTACAAACTGGCAGTAAAAAGGCTTTCAGTGTGCGAACGGCCAATCCAGAGTCAGATCAGGGGGCGGAAAGCTCACATTCCGTACTACAGTCCTTATTGGAAAAAATCCAGGGTGGCGTAGCCCAGGTTCATTCTATCGCTAGCGGCCTTTGGCGAAGACAGCAAGAAGAGTCCCCCTGAACCGAAACTGAGGGAACCCCTCCAATGGAGGAGCCGACAGATGAACTTCCAGTTGCCGGTATGAAAGAGACTACAGAAAACCTATGTGAACGGAGCCGTTCTTTATGCTATCATGCATGGGGCGAACGGTTAAGCAAATTCTACCTAGGCCCGGTTGAAGTGATAATTCAGTCAAGTTGACTATTTCATATTTACTGCTGGGGCAATTAAAAGGCCCGGCTTCTCATAACCCATAGAGAAATTATTTTGTTCGGAAAGAAAAAGAGGCTATATCAGTTGATCCAGCAATGAGTCGCCATTAGAGCACTACTTTCAACGCGTTTTCATCCTTCAAGAAGCGCGAGAAAAGTCCAGTGCCATCCAATCAAATGAGGTCACATGGACTTGATCCAATCACTGGAGTTCTTTCTTTCAAACAACAAAATGTTCTGTTCGAGGGCTTGAAAGCGGAAAACTGAGCAATGATGATGGGGAAACTAGTGGGATATCATGAAAATGAATTGTGAGAATTCAGAGATGCTGGCTCTTGGATACTGGAGAAATTTATCTCATAGACGCTTCTCAAGAAAGCTAGAAGTTTTATAAAACTTGTTCCTCTACGCGTACTACTTACAGCGTCTAGCAGCGGTGCATGAAGGGCTTCTGTGGACAGCAAATGCTGAAGGATTGAGCACCGTGCACCTCGCCATCTACTCATTGTGAAATTTTTATCGAAATTTCATCGAAAACAAAGCATATCATAAACAGTTGAGGGCGTCAATACACACTACTGTGTTCACTCTGCATTTTATCACAATATGTTGTAGGGGTAGCATGGACGCACTCCGTTTAGATCATTTCCAAAAAGGGAATTTCATAGTTCACAGGCGACGGGTAGAGTTTCCCTTTAGACTTCGGAATTGGCGTACAACATCATTCCACATAGACTCACTTTGAAATAATTTGATACAATGCCATCTATTCTCTACGCGTGGCAAGTCGCACCAGTCCGAAAGTATGTGATTGGGGGCGAGGACTAGTTTACGCCATGAGTCTCCGCCGACTGCTTAGAGAGCTCCGGAGTCTAAATCAGAACACCACGGAATACCCCTTTGCAGTCTAGCATCTTTTTTCTGCTCAATAATACCGTTACAGAATTACTCCACTCCATTGCCATGTTCATCGACTACTGGCTCAAGCAGAGAGATGTACTCGAACCTTCCTCAATGTTGTCAAAACCAGAGCTAGCTGCGAATACTTCCGTTCCGAATAAATTATTACAGAGCCTAGAGAGCGACTCCATCCCTGGTTCGCCGAAGTTTCACAGCATTGCAATGAGTATTTGGGGTAATGGGAGGGTATTTCCAAAAGGCAGTGTAGACATGCCGAAAATCATACGCAAAGCTGTCAATTTCTTGGTGCGCAATTCTCATCGGCCATCGTTCGTCATTAAGAGTAATCGGAACCTGACCGATAATATACCCAAAACCCACGGGCTCGCCCTTGGCCTGTCTCCTGGAAACGGAAACTATGCTTCAAATTCACGCATTTGGAGGCATTTTGGGCGGCGCATTGCTGAAAATCTTGTCAACGATGAGGATAAAATAGATACCACGTACCTGGATGAGCGGCACCTTGCTACAAACGTCCGCTGAGACCAAGAAAACGAGTTTTCAGACGTGAAATCATCAGAAAGATATAATGGAAACAAGCCAACTCCAGGAAACCATGGATGACTACCACTCGCCTTGATTTAAGACGGTCAAACTTTTCTGTAGCCTTTTTAGTAACAAAGCATTGGCAAGGGCTCATGAGGCGGTGGTGAGACTGTGTATATAATTTAGAAAGCGGAGCCAAGTGTACATAACGATAATAATTTGTGCTGAATCCTCGAGTGATGCAAAGGCGTTTCGGGAATAACTGCGATTGTTTAAAATGCATATTGGCTTATGTAGACGGAAATCCTAACATGTATACATGTTTAATGCTTGGTTGCAGACGAATTGACCCCTGGGCGGTATTGTATCATTGCATAGTCGAGATGGCCAATCCGGTGATATCAATAGCGATATAATGGATATCTCGCATCCGTCTCAATCGATCTTCTGCAGGCTCAAAAGACTCCCCCTCGTAAATGAAACCACCCTTTGATGTCATCAGCCCCCATAATTCCCGCTAAAATCATCTTAGTAAATGAATCTAAGTCATCAGGCTTAGCTTCTTTCAACACCTCATTAAAGTCCATTTCTTTGACCAGAAAATGCTTCTTCTCATTCCACGCAAGCGCAAAATCAAATGCACACTCAGCCTCCCATAGATGCGCAGATACCGTAAATCGGTTACCAGCTGAAAGTGCGCGGTCGCAGGAACTCATCTGGCCGTGAAGAAACGAGCATACGGCCATGAGTTGGACCATAGCTAGTAACGTGCGTCGAACCGATTCCCGGAAGATATATGAAGTCCATGCGGAGCGAGAGGAAGAACTGGGGTATAAGCTCAGAGTGCCGACGGGGTCAACTTGCTCTGATGCAAGGTTGAACAGCCTTTGAGACATTTCTTGGAGATGTGGGAAGAGAGAGTCAGTCAGACCGTAGAAACGAAGGTCTGTGCCGAATTCAGCCATGGTTTGGTACAACATGAGAGCGTGAGCTCTGGCAAGGGTTTCCCGAGGCGCGGTTGGAAACGGCAGCTTGATGAGCTCGTTTATATGATCTGTTATGTGTCGCGCTACAGTTGCTCCGTTCCTGCCGTTCCGGGCTATGAACAATGCGCAGGTAGCCACGGCAGTCTGGAGCGGCTTCGGCATGCCATCTTCATAAAGCATACGATGACTCCAAAAGGTGGCATTCTCCATGACCATCATCTTTGGGCTTAACTTCAATTGCTCGATCGAGTAGTCCAGTCTTGACCGCATAAAAGGAGTTATGTCGGAGGAGACGATGCACCTCTCAGTACGAAGGGGCCTTGACACCACCATAGAATCCGGATTTGGAGAAGGATTGCCAAGGAGATCATGGAGAGCTTCTAAAGATCTGACGCCAGAAGAGAAATCGAAATCGACCAAGTCAACATCCGAAACCGGGGCTATAGGTGCGACATCCAAGTCGAAAGGCAAGAGGGTTTCATCGTTATCGGGAATATTGATATAATCATCAAGCGCAATCGAATCGTCGTGTGGCAGAGAGCTTTCCTGTGGAGCTGTGGACAAAGCTTGAGGCTGAGGCGGGTAGACACATGTTAGGTGCTGCCTTCTACAACGGAGGCAGTGAGGTGTTCGTAAATCGCATTTTCTCTTCGACTTCGCACATTCCGAGCATGATTTCTGTCGGCCTTGGGCGTTCGACGTACGTTTACGCTCCGGAGGCATGTTCGCCCATAGATCCTGTGGAGTGTAGGCAGAGAAAACAGCAGGCGGCGGATGGATCTCGAAATCCGCAAATGCTTACGTCAGCAGCAGGCCTGATAGTGAACAGCGCAGCATTAGAGTTTTCGATCCCGGCAAGGTTACAGACTTTGATTATCTTATAAGAAATTCGAATCTGGAAAGAAGTATGGTCAAGAACCTATTAGAGTTTTTAGCTGGTATTTGCAGTCGCACTCTGACCTTTACTGAAAGTGCTGTGTCAGCTACGCTACTGGTATGACATAACAAAGCGACAAGGCGCATTGTCAAATTTCCCGCATATGACCCTCGGATATAACCCAGCACCAAGTATTTATCTGATCTGACTGGTATATAAGAAGCGTTTTTGATGTTCATCTCGGCTTTCGCCTACCGTGCACACTTTATACTCGTGCCAAAAGCCAACTCCAGTATCATTTCTTTCGTTTTCTCACTAACGCGATATGTCTTCTGAGACCGCACTTGTCATGAGAGCCACCGGTTCTCAAGGTCGGGGAGTGATCAAGCACATTAGTAAAGCTGGATGGAATGTCCATGCCCTCGTTACCGATCCCTCATCCGATCGAGCTCTGCAACTCAAATCTCTAGGAAAAAATGTCAAACTTTACAAAGGCATTTTACACCAACCCGGCATCCATCGAAGCTGCCGTTAGCGGCTGCAGCGCTATCTTTCTCAATCAAATGCCATCATTCACAGACGACACCGAAATCAAAGAGGCTCGCGAAGTTCTGCAAATCGCCAAGAGCGCTGGAGTGAGGCACATCGTCCCTTCTACCAACCTATTGTTGAATGACCTATATGCCGAAGAATTCCTAGCAGGTTCCATTGTGGCTCCAACTGTGCCAGGCAAACGCGATGTGGAAAAGTTTGTGAGAGAAAGTGGCATTCCGTGGACGATTATTCGCGGTGGACCTTTCATGACAAACCTGATCAATCCGCTGGCGGCTTACATGTTCCCCGAACTAAAGGATAGGAAGTTTGTTAGTAGCTATGGTGAAGGAACTAAATTAGCCCTGATCGATCCGGATACAATAGGGGCGTTTACAGCTGCCGCTTATGGTAACCCCGAGAAGTTCACAGGAAAGGTCATCTCTCTTGCAAATGAGATTCTGACGATTGAAGAAATTGTAAATGAGATCGCGAAATTATCCGGTAAAGAGGTCCAAGCCATCTATCGCACACAAGAGGGAACAGATCAGAGAAGAAATAACCCCTTGGTTGCCGGTCGAGTAGCTTCGTCTACGCAGTGGAAGTTGGTCAATTTGGACGATGGAAAAAGCTGGGGCCTCCCTCTGACCAGCTTTAAGGATTTTTTTGGAAATCCACCAGGATGCAATAGTTCCATAATTGAGGTAGAATGCATCTCTGTGTTAATTCCATTTCGCAATTAAGCCAATGAAATTATACTGCTATCAGATTCCACATTGTAGGAGAGAAAATTTGTTGAAAATATGAATAGAAGAGGCAAGGTCCAGTCTTAGTGCAACCCAAAGCGGTTACAGACTCATTTCAAAAAAAAAAAAAAAAAAAAAAGGAAAGATTTCCTGGGACGTGAAATAGATTTGGCCCGAATTATTAGAATGTTAACAAAGTGGTCAACATCTATGTCTCGAGGCTAACGGTTGGATGGCCTATGGGTCATTGTATCAACTAGTTTTCAACTAGCTCAAAATGGTATCCAGGTATCATGAAGACCCTCGGGATGAGTATCCTAGCGCCTGTTCCCAGTAAGATGTTTCTCAATCCTTGTAGAGGGTTCTATCCATTTCATACGGCCAACAATGTTCAAGGTGATCTGTTCCATGGTAGATTTCCTGGTGAGATGAGAGATTGCGTTTCCATTGTATGGTTTGGATTCCAGGGTAGATGGGATTCTTCAGGAACCACATACACCAGTGATGTCTCTTCGCGGTACGACCGGCAATTGATGGGTCATTTTGCTCTTAGTCTTTCTCCAAACTAAGAATGGATAGTCGTAGTGAGTATCTATCGATAGAATGAGCTGTTGCTGCTTGTGAAATGAGTCAATATGGAGGAAACGGTCATAGATCAGACAGGTTTTACGAATATGGGCAAGTGGATAGAGTAATCAAGTAGAACTGTCGTGTAGGCCTGTCGTGTAGGACACCGATAAGGTAGCAATGCGGCAGAGTCAGAAGATAGAGCATCTGATACGGCAGTTGGTGGAATCTGCACGCTTGTCCGGAGAAGGAGTAGTTGGAGGCCGAACTGCGGCGGCGTATGCGAGGACTTGGGAGAAAATAAGACGCGTTAGTTGGGGAATCGGCAGTGATGAGTGAGCATAATGTATGAGAATCCGCTCGCAGTGGTGTGGTACGAACGGAAGACGAGGCTTGGAGGAAGGACGAGGAGAGAGCTCGGGGTTGTGTACAGATACCGGAATAGGACTAGTGTACGATCTACAGGAGGGAAGGCGCATCTGAAGGATTCCCGATTTCTCCCCGAGGGCTGAGATGAGCAATCGCCTTGGCCGATTTTGACGAACCACCTCCGATGTACGAGCAACACCAACCCCCTATCATAATCAGCAGTTGGCAGCACCACCAACACGCGACTTTGGAGATGGGTTGCAGTGTGGTGAATATTGCCAGTGCCTATTGTCTATCTTGTGTCCTTTCCTCTAGGGTGGGCTTCATCCTCCCTGAAAACGACTGCTAACAATACTGTATCGTGGGAGCGACAGGCAGATACCTTCACTTCTTCTCCAACTCAGCAGACGCAAGCACGCGACGCGTTTCCAGAAATGGCGCCATGTTCGCGTTTGCAGGGCTGAGTCCTGTGGGCCCCGAGTACTGACGGAGTTTCCCTCCAAGTGCGCTGCGGAGAGGGTACGATGATAGATTCCGGACTCCAGTTTCTGGTCTGCCATTGGCGGGCCCACCACGCGAGGCATCGTCTGAACTTCCCCCAGGGCAATTCGAAGCCTCGCTGCCGCCCTGCCAGTGCCCTGCTGAGCCTTGCTGTTCCCTCTTTACAATCTCAAGGCTGGAGCCGGCAGCTGTCTGTGCATCGAAATGGGCCAGGTTTTACCGAGCAGCGCAGCCCTCAGCCATTGGCGCCAGAACAGATGGTGCCAGGGTCGAGTCAGCAGCTCTGCTAACCCTGGCCTCCTCCATCCCATGTATGCTCCTACCAGCTATTTTTCGCAGCACTACGGAGCTTCCCGCGGGCACCAGTCCCACTCTGCCGCCAACAGCCTTGCGCTGAACGGCCGCTAGGGCGCTAAATCCTCGCTGCGGAAGTCCTATAGCTGTTTCACAGTCCTTCCCCAGAATAGCTTAGTATCTACCAAACCTCCGTTGCTGTGCATCGGTCACCGCGCATCGGGCACTCACCTCAGTAGGTATATATCGTCCAACACCGCCTACACCAATACATCCAGTTCCAGCTCACAACAACAAACAACAACAACAGCTTCGATCTCATATCAACTCTACATCCCTGGTGGATTGTCCCTCCTTTGTTATATTCTACTCATTCGCACTTCTGCCGGGCAGCTTCTATCTTCACTCAACACTCAACACTCACTTCTCCTCACCTCACCTCAACCACCAAACTTCATTCCATCTAACCACAAAGAACAAAACAACAAAACATCAACACAATGGGCTCCGCATTCAACAACTTCGAGCGACTTGCCATGACCGAGGAGGAGTTCCTCCGCATGTCTGAGGCCGACTTCATGCCCACTATGGCTCGCCAGCCTTCCTTCATGCAAAGGATGATGGGATCTCCAAGGCCCGGTTCTTCTTCCTTCAACAAGCGCCCAGGAAGGACTGAGTTTGCTTCCCCTTCTTCCTCTCGCAGCAACTCTCCAGTCATCGGAGCTGCCTCCCCCGCTCTCTCTTCTATCTCAATGCAGTCTCCAAGGCCCTCCTCAGATGCCAGTAGCCCCAGGTCACTGTGGGGTGGCTTTGGCATGAGGAAGAGGACCAACACCACCGCCAGCTTCGCAAGCATGGGCGGCGTCATCGCCGAGGCTAACACTAAGAGCAGCATCGACACCACCATCGATCCCAAGCTCGGCGAGGACGATGTCAGGAAGAGCACCGAAAGCAAGCGTGATACCTTTGGTCTACCGAGGGCTCCCTGGTCCCCACAGCTTTCCTAAGCGAATCGATCGATAAATTCAAAAGTTGTGGCGATCACTGAGCGTATTCTTTTCTCGGTCTGTTAACATTTTACCAAACGGATTTATATCATGAGGCGTGGGAGGCGTCAAAGGCGCTGAAAGCTTTGGGTCTGCGGATTTAATTGTGGACTTTTTTTTTTTATCTGGGTTTCCTTTTTTCTGTACATCTGTCGCTCTTTACGAATTGTTTGTATATACCACTTGAGAGATTTTTAGATGGGGCAGCGGGTTACAAGACGATGGGTGGAGGATCTTCCCTTTTAGGTCACTCGTTTACTTTATAGAAACGAATTATGCATCCCCCTTTTTTACACACACACACATATACATCGCTCTCTTTTATCCATACTGTGGGTTCTTTGCCTGTGATGAACTAGAGATAGACAGCAGTTTCAATAGCATAATGGACAATGCATTAGAATTTGTGATGTTTGACTTTCGCATTGTCGTATTTTTTTTTTTTTGGAACGAGGCACACTTCTACAACAGATAATATTTTACAATAAACGCCGAGCAGAGAACTTCAAGTAACTCCGCGATATTGTATCTAATTCCAGTCATTTCTATTCTATTATATGTCGCACAGAAAAAATAATAATAATTCTTCTTGTCCGATTTTGTGCCTTTTATTTTAACATTTATCTACATGCTGCTAAGTAGACAATGATATTGGTACGGATCGCGTGGGTTTAAAATAACATAAAAATAAGCCCCGCGTATGATGTTGTTGGTTTGACTTGATCTATAGATATTGAACATTGTGAAGGAGTTGAATGTGACGTGGTTTTTTTGTGTGATATAGATTGCATATTTAGGTGGTATTTACCGTGGTTGTGGGTTGTTTGTACCTGAATTAATTTATATACACCGAAACTGAGACCTCTCTTTAAGCCAATCAAGACAATGGCCTTCAACTATCCACATGTAATCTTACATCTTCCCTACTATTCAACGCTAACAACATCATACCAAACAGAAGAACACCCGCTACCATAAATCCAGACCTGTCATAATGGGTGTACCCTTATAACGAGAATAGAAGGCACAGCCACTGCTTCAGGAACCAACTAGTCTAGTCACGATAATCTCGGATCCTGGCCCTAGGCCCCGCCGGTGGGTCAGACTCTCTAGGTCTCTGCTCAGAAAAGCTATCTCGACGCGAGCGTCCACGTCCACGATAATAATCTGAAGAAGAATAGGAAGAAGACCCATGGCCGTCGTGATTGTCTCGAGTTGATGATGAGCGTGGCGGTGATGTTGAGAGGTCTTGGTTCCCGCGGCTTTGCCTGATTACCCGATCGCGGTCATTGTCGCGGTCGCGGGCTTGCCTGCCTCGGCGATCGTCTCCGCGTCTATTATCGGAAGCAGCAGCAGTAGCAGCAGCAGTGAGAGTGTTGATTCGATCTTTTAATTGCGTGTTCTCTGTCTTGGCTTCTTGTAGCGCTAGCGATGCTTCGGTATGAAGCTTATTTAGACTAGTAAGCTTTATTTCTAGCTCGGCGATGGTAAAGTCCTTTTCGTTTATGCGCAGTAAATGGTCTGCATTTTCGCTTCGCAGGTCGGCGTTTTCTTGCTGGTAGTTTTCGTTCTTTTCAAGTTCCTCTTGTATTTCGGTGGTGCGATGTGCGACAGAGTTGTTGAGATTGGCGTGTGAGTCTGTCATGGCTTCGAGCCGCCTGTGCGTCTTTGCTAGTTTTTTTGCGAGCGCGGCGTTTTCGGCTTGGAGGCCGGCGTTGTTGGCTTCTTGCGAGGCGATGTGCTTGTTGAGTTGGTTGATTGTGTTTTTGAGACTTTGAGCCTCCGTGAGGGGCTGGGTTGCAGGGTTGCTGTTGTGTACATGTTTGAGTCAATGCGAGATCATAGCGTGGTACATGATTCTAACTTATACGCACTGCACTTGATGTCCTTTTGATTGTTCATCCTTTGGCTTGCTCTTTGTGGCCTCTTTGTTTTTGTGTGGCTTGGGTTGGCCATCGAGGTGGGGCCGTTTGCTTTTTGGCTTGCCCTCTTCATCCTCTGGTCGGTCTTTTCGCACTTTGGGCTTTTGCTCTGTGCTGTTTGGTTCTTGACCCATGATCGCGAGTTCGTATACCATCACTCGTGAGTAGAAAAGGCGTTAACGTTTGAACTGCTGTTTTCTTGAGGGGATACTGTACCCGCCCAGTATGGCGGGTTTATGCAGGTGGTACAGACTACAAACGGATGCGTTAACCCGTCAACGCGCCCTCACGTGACCTCACCTTTAGTAACGAAGAAGCAATTGAACTACCGGGAAGTGAGGGGGACCCATCATTGTAGTGCTGGTGATCGTCCAACGGAAGAGTATATGACGAGCGACTATATCCAAACCACGCTATATTGATCGTTAGCTTTACTGCTTACCACTAGATCGAGTCCTAAGCTGCACTACACCAGTATAATTCAGTAGAGTCCTAATCCAAGGAAACCGTACAACTGAGGCTAAATGGTGTATTTTCCTGACATACGACAGTCTACGACTCCGCAGTTGCACCAGTACTCATTTCCGCGAATTCCACAATACATTTGTCAGGAATGCATCGGGAGAAAGATCCGATTCTGGAGGGGTATATCGCCATCAGATTGTATGATCATGCGTGGTAGTCTGAACGATCTCGCTGGTGCAAAGTAGTGGGTTTCATTAAAAAAGCATTCCTGGAGCCATAGATGGAATGCAGTCTATGGAGGTCTACCTATACATAGCCGAGCCACTACGACACAGGTAGGCCGATCAACTACCAAAACTATCTTGAACTTAATCAATTCATACAGATTCTTATTCCAAAGGCCGAGAAAGTTTCCATCTTTTCCTGTATGCATGATTTGCTTTGACGAATGCTGAGATATTGACCGATATTTGTATTCCTGTCGAAACATGATTATTTCTGAAGTGTTCTTGCTGACAATTTTCCTTGTTTTAAATCTTTTCTCGTATACTGTATTGGGATTTGCGCAAGATGATGTACGTGCTGGTGAATTGATCCTCCAAGGTTTACCAGGAAGGCGCGCAGCCCGCTTCTGTTCTTCTTTCGCCCCCCTCCCGAATGGATTTCACAGAAGAGCCATTGCACAGACAGCAAATGCAACAACAGTCGACAGCGAACAATGCACGATAACTGAACCTGGGGATACTGTGTATGACTTCTCCCTCGTAGCCCACTCCCAAATACTGACTGTCTTTCTAGCGTATCTACCATATCAGTGACGGTTTCCGCACGCTCCACTATTACAACCCTGACTCTTGCAGCCACAACCGAAACTGTACGGCTATGCTAATACTTTGGCTATATTCGCTTATATTGGCTAGAGAACTTATACACTCCCTACGCCAACAATAACTGAGACATTTCGACCTCAGTCGGTAACAACAATAGAGCAGGAAGAAACAGTCGTTGAAACAACTACTACGTAAGGCATTGTATTGTGCAATCAATATGCCATGGCTGATAATTTAATAGTACAACTACTCTGCCCGCTGGTAGTTTCCCACTTCTGCTATCCAATGGATCGCCTAATGTAGTACCTGAAGCAGAGCTAGGTGCGGACGCAAGGGTGGCACCGGAAAATGCAGTTGTCCCACGGGATGCGGTAAGTTCAGGCTCAGAGTTATTACAAGACGGCCCTGAAATCGTGCCCCGCCAGGATGAGCGAGGATGTCGCGGTGGGGGTCTTCCGTGGCAGCTTGCCCCATACGGCTGCTCCGCTGTAGCCCAGGCTTGCACAAATTATGCCAGGTCCATGTTGCAATCAAGCCCGAGCATTTTCCAAACGGCAGGAGTCGTATTTGAAGAGTCTGTGCCAGCGAGCACCATCGTAGGTTTACCAATGATGGGTACTCCCACTATAACAGATATTTCTACTTTTTGTCAAACCACTACTGCAGATGTTACTATCTCAACCACGGAGAGGATTATAGTCGCTGCTAAGACGCGGACAAAGACGATTTCGCCGTCTATCGCGGTAGTGACTGAGAATGTGATTCCGGATCCAATCACAGAAACAGAATCATATGTAATACACATGCCACTTGATCGGAAACCAAGACTAACCATTCGTAGCCAGCGGATGTAGAGACCAGAACTGTGATTACAGCAACGGTTACTAGCACGACGCAGGTCATAATCACAACAACCTCACCACAATGCCTGTCTCCGACAATGACCAGTGCCTCAGAGGAGCAAAAATTTAAAACATTTTGCGATACTGGTTGCTTCCCAATATCTAACAACTTCCCCGTTGGATATTTCATCGCCACGACCTTTCAAAACTGCATCGATCAATGCTCTGGCAATGCTATTGCAAGCTACAGAACGAGCAGTAGCTTTTTTGGGGCGTGCCAATGCATCAACGGATATACATATGGGCGATCCGAAAACACTACTGGAGTACATTGCGCAGTACCGGTAAGACAAAAGCGATTCGCAGCGATTGAAAAATTCACTAACCTGGTGTAGATTACACCCCTAGAGTCTCAGTGCAACGGTTCTCCAATAGTACCTTCGTTTTCTCAGCAAACGTACAATACAAGTTGCAACACTCAATGTACTCCGAATGAGCCGGAACAGTCGGTGTCGGTGGTTTATGCTACTACTTTCACGCGTTGCGTGGCGTATTGCGACGGATATGCATACAGCCACAACGCCGTGGTCAATTATGCGGTAGACAGTGGAGCATGCCAATGTTTGAACGCAACCATTGATCAGTATACCATCAATGAAAACTCAGAAGAGAATCACTGCGCCAGAGCGGTAAGTCAAAAGCTTATTTTCAGCGTGCACAGATATTTGGTTCTAACAACATTTTTAGGAGCCGCCAGCTCCAGGCTGTCAAGCAGCGCCTAAAGTTGGAGCATATTCTAGCCTCCTATACGACAAATACTGTGGTTTGCAATGTATCAGCATGGGTGGCTCTGTGATTGGCACAAGTATAACAGATTCCTTCCAACAATGTCTTGGCTACTGTGATTATCAACTAGGCACCGGTTACTCTAGCCATGGACTTTTGAATTGGAATAGCAAGGACTCAAACTGTAGCTGCCTAACAGGAATCTTCGCCGGGATGGATCCTGGAGGTGAAGGCTTTGATTGTGCGGCTCGATCTTTGATGGTAGATTACTAATGTTGGTTTGCGTTGGGGGTGTGGAGTTTGCAGAGATTCATTCACCTCATGGTTGACGAACACGGATGAGTGTATGATTTTAGCGAGTCTGTGTCTGTTTAAATTCCATTTCATATCTGCAGTTATCGTTTTCCTCCTAGATTTGGGCATAGGTGATGCTGAACGGCGGATAGAAAGCTCTACATGCCAAGTTGTGCAACGTAGTGGAGCGTAGACATGAGCATGGAAATTACTTTACTACTACACATTCCTCGGCTGAGTCTGGAATCTAGCAAAATGATCAAGAGGTCGCACAAGTAGAATTTGCATGCCAAAGGTATTTGTGGGCGTTGAGATGCCAAAAGTGCCATTACCGTTTATCAAGCGTTCAAGAGCAAAACATCGAAAGCTTCTTATCTGAATGGATCTGACGAACTCGATATGATGGTGGTGGCTGAGGTTACGGGGTTTTTTTTTTTTTGCAGGATTGCTCAGCCCACCTTTTATCCGTACTAGTAGTAGTGAATGCTTGGATTAGGTTGAGTGGGCTGACACGAGTCAATTAACCCCCAGGGCCTCCACGTACCCACCAAAGGCTGCCTAGATTCTTCTTCTACCTCTACAACTACAGCCCTTTGCAAAACTTTACCTCTATAATAACCCACTTTTCCTACCAAGGGCCTTTGCTACAATGCAAGAGAACGAGTCCATTACGCTTCCTGATGGGCGCACCCTTTCATACGCAATATATGGCTCCCCTACATCTCAGACCACCGTTTTATACTTTTGCGGCTTCCCATCGTCGAGATTCGAAGGCAAACTATGGCACTCAGTCGCCGAAAAGCGTGGGATTCGGCTCATAGCACCCGATCGACCTGGAATGGGCAAATCCACATTCCAGCCAAATCGCACGCTTCTCGACTGGCCCAAGGACGTCCTCGCACTCGCAGACCATCTCAAGATCCAGAAATTTTACGTAATTGGAACCAGCGGCGGCGGACCGTATGCTCTTGCTTGCGCGAAAATCGTGCCAAAGGAGCGATTATTAGGCGTGTCTGTAGTGAGCGGGTTGTACCCTATTTCTTTCGGTACGGCTGGCATGCTTATCAAGACTCGGATACTGCTTTGGATAGCGCCGTGGTTTACGGGGTTGACTAAGTTTCTGTTGGATGCGGCGATGGGTGGGAAAGCGCGCGATCCTGATCCCAAGGTATTTGAGGATTTGATGCTGGCCGAGATCAATAAGTTGCTTGAAGGCGATGCGCGAGCTATCAAGGAAGCACATGTCCTCCCCGTGTATATTGAGATGGCAAGGGAGGCAGTGATACAAAGCTCAGAAGGTGCTGCGTGGGATGCCAATTTGTATGGGAGCAATTACGGGTTTGAATTTGGGGAGCTGGACGCCGGAGAGGGCGGTATTCCGATGACTTTGTGGCATGGGTCTACTGATGTAAACTGCCCTGTTTCGATGGCCATTAAGGCGAAGGAATTGATACCAGGTGCGAAATTGAAGTTGAAGGAAGGAGAGAGCCACGTTAGTTATGTTTTTCGGGATGCTGACGAGATCTTGGATGACCTAGTAAGTAACACGACTGCATAGTGATACCTGATATATTTTATTCTTCTTCTATAATTTAAACTCGATTGAGCACATTGAGCGATAATTTGAGCCCAAAATGGTAATCATGAGCAATGAGAGACAAGAGATGAAAGAAAGCTCTATGCCTTCAAAGTCTTGTGTATAGTATTTAGGGCCGGAATCCAGGCTATTTCCGTTATCTGACCCTCATACAACATCAGATGTGCTGTACTCATATCAACTATACTGGATGACAACAGAAATAGCTGGTTGCTCTCATAAACAACTTTACGACCATTTCTCGTTATACAAGAAATAACCGAGAAGCAGCTTGTGTGAGACTACCGGGAGGCAATGAACGAGCGTAATCTCCGTAGGGGTATCAATACTGGAGCGGGGTACATTCGATAGAGCCGCATCTCGCAGATCAGGCCGCCCAACCAAGTCACCTCCTCAAATCTCCCACTAAAGAATCACAGAGCGATATGATGCCTCCAAAGGTTAGATTTGGCCATCACTTATTGTTTGAAGTTGGCGAGGCGTCGTATGTGGCTTTCTTAGACGACGACGTAAGAATCAGTATCTATGGTAGTCATAGACTCAGCTTGACTGAAGAGAATAGGATTTACCATGTCCGGCAGATGCACCGAAAGAAGGGCTAGCAACAGTTGTTCCAATCTCCAGTAGCAGCACTGATATTCTGCACTCTATCACTGAATATGTGCAAGACGCGTTAAACATTGATGATTTGTTCTGTTTGGAGTTTCTTTCAACCATCATTCTCGACCAGCATCTTTATTCAGAAGTGTTTGTTGATAGCCTCCCGCCGTCTTGGGAGACATCTAAAGTCTTTGCTATTACAGACCCTGAAGCTGTACCATTACCAGGGCCGTATGTAGTAAAGGATGGGAAATTCCGACAGGTTTACCGACTCTACGGTGATGAAGTGAACGCCTTTTCGCTCGCAACTCGGCATACCAAACAGAATAAGTAATCAATACAAGGAAGTTTGATTGATCCCAAAAATGCTGACGTTGTTAGACTTGTGCCTTTGAGAGTGGGCAGCACCAACCACAACACGGCATGCGTTGCCGTCCCATCCCGCCTACATTTCCAACCATCGCCTTCGAAGCCTCTGCATGGAACACGCATAACAGTCAAAGACATATTTGATGTTGAAGGATTCAAGACTTCTCTGGGTAGTAGAGACTATCTTAAGCTTTACCCACCGGCGTCCGCTAGCGCTCCATCCATTCAAGCGCTAATTGATGCAGGGTGCCAGGTAGTTGGTCTCTCGCAAATGTGCTCGACTGTTCTCAAGCAGGATCCTACACAGTCGATTGAATTTCTGGCCCCTTTTAATCCCCGTGCGGATGGATGGCAGTCGCCATCTGGCGGAAGTAACGGGCAGGGGGCTGCGATGGCTCAGTACGATTGGCTTGATGTTGCCATTGCGAGTGACTGCAAGTGAGCACTCAATTTTTACCGTTATCCCGAGCTTACATCAGTTAGCTACTTTCAGCGGAAGAATGCCAGCTCAAGTAGCGGGTCTGTTTTCTCTTCGTCCAAGCACTGGTGCGATATCAACGAAGGGAATGTGGTCTGGCGTGCCGTAGGTTCATACTCCAGTTTCGTGTATGGCTTCTGAGAGAATACAGACAGATGGACACGCCATGTTTCTTTAGCAGAGATCTTTCACAGTTTCATGATTTCGCTCATGCGTGGTATGCGAAGGATCTTCCGAGCATGCTTGACCAAGTCAGTTACGCCTCGAGCATACACGATTATATTCCAAGACTTATCGTCGTAGGATCAACCGAGGACATTGGTCTTATTCAAGGATTATCTACCGCTCGACAATCCGGTTCAAATGAGAATCTTCTACGATGTGGTTCGGGATGCTGAGAGGCATCTCAACGTGCAGGTCAAAGAACTGTCCATTATGGATGAATGGGCAAAGTCAGCTCCTACTGAGGCTTGTGGGGCCCAACTTACCGATTTTATCGGAGCTGAGGTATGTACATCAAGCCCATCCCTGTTTAGTTGGCTTCTAATCCCAACTAGGTCGCAACTCGTTCCTATGTCTACACGTTTTGGCAGCGACTGAAGCCTTTCTGGGAGGACTACCAGGATAGATTTGGCCGCAAGCCTTATATTCCACTGCCCACTCACATCGAGACATGGTATGCAAAACCGACTCCAAGCTAAAATGAACACTGACAAAACTGCAAAGGAAAAACGCGTGGCATGTTACTCCTGCACAGCATGAAGCTGCTCTGCGTCGGATCGAAGTTTACAAGAAGTGGATCTTGAACACGGTGCTAGGAGGTCAGTGTAATTGGATTATACTTACTCCGCTGGGAAACGTTTCTCCCTCTTACCGACATGAGTGGCCAGGGTAAGTCACTGTCTTAATAAGGGATTAAGTAATGTGACTGACTGGCAACTAGACTCCAAGGTGGAGATGCAATGCTTTGGGCGCCTCTGATCCTATCACCCATATTAGGAGCACCTGAGCTAATAGTTCCCTGTACGTACTCTATCAAGATTGTATTTGAACTATCAACTCACAGGACTAATCTGGTGAGATTGGATTCACATCCAAGATAAGCGGAAGAGAGGAATTCCTCCCCGTGTGCACATCGGTAATGGGGTACCCAGGTAAGCCTCTAATCTCTAACCTACCAATGCCGCATTGACAACATATATAGGAAGTGATTTGGATCTCATCAAAATGACCTTAGATTTGTTGACCAAGTCTGCAAGGCAGACTCGAGTCAAGACCGGAAGTAGAATGTTTTGAGCTGGCTTGCAAAAGAGATTATCCCAACCCCACACACCATGGTCCCAAAACCCCCTCCCATCCGGGGCGTTTGCCGTACGTACTCAGGTTCATCAGATTGAACACCAAGCTCGTACAATATCAACGTAGGTGGGTGGTTCGCGTGAGAACACGACGGAGTTTAAGATGTGATGTGGGATGGCGAAGTTGGTCTAGGTTGGGAGAAGGTCAGATAGATGGAGAGAGATCTAAAGTGTGTCTGTCTGATTGGGTACCCATAGTGAGAGGAGGCAGCTGTTCGATAGTGTCGATATGGGGTAGCCGTGGTTTGGTTCGATCAGCCGAACCTGCGCGCATTTTACGCAACAGCATCGAGTGCAGGGTTAAAGTCTGTCACCATAGCAGTAACGACAAGAGAACCTCTTCCGCCTCAGCCCGCACACATCCAGAAGAGAAGTACCAACCTAAAAATCTTACAAAGCAATCGCACACACGCTACAGTAGTACCAAAGAAGAACCCGATTGTGTCGATGAAGAGGCAACCTTCGACATCATGCACCGCTCACCCCATTCCATTCACACCACAAACCCTCTCACAGCTCAGCCCATCTTATGAAAAACAAAATCCTACGTAGGGAAAGCACCATAACAAGCATCGAATTCCTCACCTCAAGCCAAAAACCCAAAAGCGCTTACTTGCCAAACCCCCACCCCTGACGCCGCACGTCCGTCTCAAACCCCAAGCGCGATCCTAGCCCAGCCTCAGACACCCAGGCACACAACACATCACATCACATCACGAAATGCCGCACAGGCACAGGGCGGGTAGATGCATCGACACCGAGTTAAAAGTGGGGAACCCACCCAAGAACTAAAGAAGAAAATCTGAGGCACCAACTGTCCCTTGGCAAAAATCCAAATTCTATTCTTAAAGCATCTACCACCGATTCGACTGTATGTATGGTTCGAAGCCAAGCTAAGTGGGACCTAAACTCGGAAGTAAACTTATGCGATGGGGACGCGTTTACCTTATTTATGCGTTTCTTTTCTGACGTGACGTGACTCCATGCCAGCGTGAATGAAGTAGATCGTAATTTTGGGTCCAGACCGGACTCCAGATTTTATTGCATGGGGCATAATGGATAGTGGAGACCTGATTGATTCATGGGGGTAGGGGGCTTGGCACTTTATTCCGTTGCATCTATGGATGTGTTGGGTTTGGTTACGTCAACAGTGGTGATGGTGGTGTGAATGTCATGGCTATGCTTTGCCAGCTGCTATTGACCGATATAATGGATCCTGTTGACACTTCCAGAGTCTCAATTCGCACTTCATGTTCGCACATTGTTATTGCGCCTTTAGACTTTATGTATGCGGGTGCTGTGTCTGGTTGGGAGGGGAGCTTACGACGACAGGGCGGGTGGCTGGCTACTTGAAGCTCGCAGTGTTTGAAGCCGTCTCCCACTGTTCTCGCCATAATCACACACGAAGAAGACCATTTCACTCAGTATCCCCCAAAACCAAAATATACGGTCAACTGTCACATAAAAAATAAATCTACTGATGTTTGTGTATCCTATCATTACCAGGTCGACTGGTATTTTATTTCCGTGATGTCCTCCCAAAGATCTAACAGGGTCTACAGGACCTTTAAAGTTTACATTCATGATCGTGGCATGCTGTCAGAATTACTTCCAACTTTCCCGTTCCAATCTCCAAGCCCAGATCCCATATCTGTGAAGCGAAAAAGAATAAATCGAAAACGACTGGATAAAAACTCCCGTCACTTTCCATCCCCTATGCGACTCTCATTAAGCGCGGAGAGCAGTGATCATGTGTCGGCGAGCCTTGCGGTTCCTCTTGAGGTTGAGGCCGAGGCCTGAGAGAAGTTGGTCAAGGCCACCATCTGCGCCAGCAAGGCCACCGGCGCCTCCCTGACCACCTAGAAGGTTGTCAACAAGGCTTTGCAAGCCCCCAGCACCTCCAGCGCCTCCAGCAGCTTGCTGTCCCTGGAGAGCCGCCTCAGCTTCCTGGAGGGCTTGCTCAGCTTCAGCGGCGGCACCCTTGCCCTGGCCTTTGCCATTGCCCTTTCCATTGCCTTTGCCCTTAGCCTGCTGCTCCTCCTGTTGCTGTTGCTCCTCCTGTTGTTGTTGTTGCTCCTGTTGTTGTTGTTGCTCCTCCTGTTGCTGTTGCTCCTCGCCTTGAGCGACATCGGTAGCGTTTCCGGCAGCACCCTCAGCAATTTCGGTGGCATTGCCAGCAGCACCATCAGCAATCTCAGTGGCGTCTGGAATAAGTTAGTATTATGAAGAATTAGATAGGCTCTCAGATAGACTTACTGCCAGCTTGAGCGGCCTCCTCCAACTGAGCCTGCTCTTGCTGCTGCTTAGCCTCTTCTTCGGCCTGGGCGGCTTCCTGCTCAGCGGCGGCCTGGTCCTGTTGTTGTTGGTCGGCGTTCTGCTCACCCTCGGCAGCTTGCTGTTGCTCGTGGGCATTCTGGGCCTGTTCTTGCTGGGCAGCTTCCTGTTCGGCAGCGGCCTGCTCTTTATCTTGCTGCTGCTGCTTAGCGTCTTGTTCTTGTTGCGCAGCCTCCTGTTCGGCGGCAGCTTGCTGCTGCTCATGGGCGTTCTGGGCTTGTTCCTGTTCGGCAGCGGCTTGCTGTTGGTCCTTAGCGTTTTGTTCACCCTGTGCAGCGTCCTCGCCGGCGGCAGCTTGCTGCTGCTCGTGAGCATTTTGGGCAGCTTCTTGTTCGGCAGCGGCTTGCTCCTGCTCCTGCTGTTGCTTGGCTTGTTCCTCAGCCTGGGCGGCTTCATCTCCAGCTGCAGCTTGCTGCTGCTCGTGAGCGTTCTGAGCTTGTTCCTGTTCGGCAGCAGCTTGCTCCTGTTCGGCAGCGGCTTGCTGTTGGTCCTTAGCGTTCTGCTCACCCTGTGCAGCATCCTCGCCGGCGGCAGCTTGCTGTTGTTCATGGGCATTCTGAGCTTGTTCTTGCTGGGCAGCTTCTTGTTCAGCGGCGGCTTGGTCTTGTTGCTGTTGGTCCTTAGCGTTTTCACCCTGAGCGGCCTCTTCTCCAGCGGCGGCCTGCTCTTCTCCAGCTGCGGCTTGCTGTTGTTCGTGTGCATTTTGAGCTTGTTCCTGTTGAGCGTCCTGACCGGCCTGGGCGGCCTCCTCTTCGGCGGCCGCCTGTTCCTGTTGTTGCTGACCCTTAGCATTCTGCTCGTCCTCAGCATTTTGCTCTCCAGCGGCGGCCTGGTCCTCGGCTTGTGCAGCATCTTCGCCAGCTGCGGCCTGGGCGGCCTCCTCAGCATTGGCAGCTTCTTCATTGTTGGCGTCTTCTTCTTCTTCTAGCAAGATATTAGCCTTCGAAATCTTCCAAGTGACTGAGACTTACCATCATTAGCGTTGGCATTCTTGCCTTTACCCCTGCCTTTGCCCTGGGCCTGGCCTTGCTGAGCTTCAGCAGCTTGTTCAGCATCAGCATTGCCTTGACCTTGGCCCTGGCCCTGGCCCTGGCCCTGAGCTTGGCCATTACCATTAGCACCCTGACCACCTCGTGCAGCAAGGAGTGCACTGCGGAGGCGAAGGGCCTTCTTGTGGAAATCTTCGACGAAAGCCTCCTCCCGGCGACCAAAGTTGGTGCTGGGAAGACTGACACCCTCTGTGCCGGCAACCACAACAGGACCTGTGCCCACGAAGGGAGCAGGAGCTGCGGTCACCAAAGAGGTGGAAAGGAGGGTGAGAAGGGGATAAACAGTCTTCATGGTGAAGAGATTGCCTGAAGGGAATGAAATATAACAGTATCAACTCAGACTCTAGGGAATGTTGTTTAAAGTGAGCTCAGCTCTCACAAGAAAAGAAAGTAAAAAGAATAGTGCCCTGCACCAAAGAAGAACTTCAAAGACTGGACTGGGCTTGGTGATGGAGCGTGAGGAGTTATCCAGACGGGCAGCCGATGAACATATATACTCGAGCATCCGTATAGGCAATCGGAATTTTTAGAACTGGATCAACGCCTAAGAGCAATAAGGCCGAAATGCTGGCCATGGTTTTAGAAGATCCCGTGTACATCTTACGCGCGATGTTGGAGGATGCCTGGTGGCACCCTGACGGAAAAGGAAGAAAAGCTGATCAGGCCCACATGTCTCTCACAGGGACGTGAGCTTCGCATCGCTTGACGTCCTTGACGTGCACGGGCAAGGCATCGAACGCGTGGGCTTGGCTGTGAGGTTAACAGAAACGGGCAAATCAAACGCATGAAGGAGAAAATGCCATTGCCAGGGGTGCAAGTGTGATCCCTGGGAATCAATGTCATCGGGGAATTCCAACACTGCAGATCCAACGTCTCTTGTCAGAGAGCATGTAGCAGGCGGTCCAGGGTAAACAGGCGCACAGAAGACTTGCTTCAAACGCATAAGTTTGGTGTGTGACTGAGGCATGCAGGCTCTCAGGGTGATGAAGCTTGACCTGTTTCAGGAACGCCGAGGCGAAAGGTGTGCCAAGTGTGCCAGCCTCGTTTTCCAGGAACATGAGCAATGGAGGATTTGAGTACCCTCATAGTCGGTGCGATTGTTTTCTCTCCGCGAAAGCTTGCTTCCGGGGAGCCTGCAGAACGGTTTCATTTCACGCCCGCCCAAGGGGGGGGCTAGATTCAGTTGGAGGTTTGTTGCTCAGGCAGCCCTCGGTGGATGTCCATATGTGACCACGCTAGGCCGGAAACTGGTGGCAGACAAACAGCGAGCCTATTTTCGCAAATCGGCCTGCATCATAAGTATTTGAGTTATCGTGCGAGAAGAGAGACGGGATGCCAATAATAGTAGTGATTGTGGGCCATGAGAGAAACCAACGGCGATGTGTTGACGTGTTGCCTAGGTAAACGGTTATGGAGAGGACAGGCCTGAGTAACCGGCACAGCAGGCACAAGGCGGGGAGGGAGGGAAGGAAGGAGGGAAGGAAGGTGGAAAGGCGCCGGTGAAATGTTCTGCCGGGCCGCGTCTCGTTTGACTCTTGCAGCAACACCAACAGACTCGCAATATTATCTATCTAGTGTATCTACAGCTGTATCTAGATGCAAATATCACTGATTATGTAGAGGCGGAATGATTCACTTCACATGTCAATCCACTGCACACATGACCTTCCAACACCGGACCGGATTTGTTCAAACAGTCTATGGGACTATGACGTTGCCGTCCAATGGGAGGCCCGGCATTTCATTTCCGCGCTTAGCCTCGGGAAAGAGCTAAACATTGCGGTCATTGAGCTTTCTTGCAAGAATGGGGGTCTGAGTCTGTCAAAAGCTTTGTCGACATCCATCCAAGGGCCAACACTCCTTGGTCAACACTGCAATGGCTTCCAGGTCGCTGTCCGCCTCCCTTCCTCGCCGGCTCCTCACCGTGTCTCGACCAGCTCGCGCGTCGCCTCGCACTTTTTTGTCCTCGGTACATCGCACACAAAGCCTCTGGGAGTCATACCGACCGGCGTTGCGCATTGCCGGACAAAGAAGGGCCTTCTCTGTGACTTCGCGGACACGATTGGCGGAGCCAGATGATGCCTTTGACCCACGACAGCAAGAGCGAGAGGTAGATGAAGTTGATGTTTGTATCGTCGGCGGGGGCCCCGCAGGGCTATCGGCCGCCATTAAACTGAAGCAATTGGCCAATGAGGCTGGCAATGAAGACTTCAGGGTGTTGCTCTTGGAAAAGGCCGGAGAGTTGGGCGATCACATAGTGTCTGGCAACGTCATCGAGCCCTCTGCTCTCAATGAGTTGCTACCGGACTGGAACTCGGAAGACAACCCGGATCGATTCGAGCACATAACCCCCGCAAAGGAAGACCGAATGCGCCTCCTCACGAAAAACAGCGCCATACCTCTCCCTAAACCACCTCAGATGAATAACCATGGCAATTACATCATCAGCCTTAATCAGTTAGTCAAATGGCTAGGTGAGCGAGCAGAAGAAGTTGGTGTAGAGATTTATCCCGGATTCGCTGCCTCGGAGATTCTATACAACCATGAAGGCGTGGTCATCGGTGTGGCTACAAATGATCTTGGAGTGTCGCGGGAGGGCAAGCCAAAGGACTCATTCGAGCGGGGAATGGCGTTCCACGCTCGTGTGACATTGCTCGGCGAGGGCTGTCATGGTAGTTTGTCAAAGCAAGTCATCAAAAAATACGACTTGAGACGTGATAGCCAGCATCAAACTTATGGACTCGGCATCAAGGAAATTTGGGAAATACAGCCTGAGAAATTCCAGCCTGGTCTCATCGTCCACTCTTTGGGCTATCCCCTTCCTTCAGATACCTATGGTGGTGGCTGGATGTACCATTTTGGCGACAACATGGTCAGTATCGGCCTCGTGGTTGGCTTGGACTACCCCAATCCATGGCTAGCGCCATACGGCGAGTTCCAAAAAATGAAGCATCATCCCATGTACAAAGATGTTCTAGAGGGAGGCAAATGCATATCCTACGGCGCCAGGACACTGATCGAAGGTGGTTTCCAGTCGATACCGAAAGTTGCGTTTCCTGGTGGCGCCCTGATCGGGGACACAGCCGGCTTTGTTAACTTGCCCAAGATCAAGGGCACTCATACGGCAATGAGGTCGGGAATGCTCGCAGCCGAGGCTACGTGGGATGCTCTTCAAACCAATACCGATGGAGGAACAGTGTTCCTATACGACTACGAGGACAAGCTGAGGAACTCTACTATTTGGTCTGAACTTAAGCAGGTGCGAAACATGCGCCCCTCATTCCATACTCCACTTGGTATGTATGGTGGAATCCTTTATTCAGGTCTGGAGGCATACATCTTCCGAGGCAAGACTCCATGGACGTTGAAACATGGAAAGCCCGACCACGCCGCTACCAAGAGCGCAGATGAATGCAACAAAATCGAGTATCCCAAGCCCGATGGCAAGATCAGCTTCGACATCTTGACAAGTGTCAGTCGAAGTGGCACAAATCACGAAGAGGATCAGCCCGTGCATCTGCAAGTCAAGGACTGGGATGCGCATGCGCAAAAGGAATGGCCAAGATACAAGGGCGTGGAGAATCGATTCTGTCCTGCAGGCGTATACGAGTATGTTGAGGACGAAAGTAAAGATCTGGGCGTGAGGTTTCAGATCAATGCCCAAAAGTGAGTGCATCTCATAAGTTTGTCCTTCATGAGGGCACAGATGAGGCTAACAGGATGACTAGCTGCGTACACTGCAAGACATGTGATATTAAGGTCCCCAGCCAGGATATCAATTGGGCTACTCCCCAGGGCGGCGAGGGCCCCAAGTACGTGCTGACTTAATGTGCGGGGACGGGATCGTCGGAATACCAGATTTTGCTTTTTTTCCAGGAGTATTTGGGCGCAGCATACAGGCAGCATCAAAACTGCACGATCAAAAGGACTGAAGTGTACAACTAGGCTAGAATTACACAACTACAAGAAATTGTAAATACTGCAAATGCCACAAACTGGTCGAATCATCATGATGACAAAAGGCACGGCAAGGCCAGCGCACCAGGCGGAATAAGAAAATATCGATGTAGGCCCGAGGACGACGTTGAATGCCCAATGGGGACACCGGCACAGAAAGCTCAGCAAGCGACAAGCCTGTCGGCTTCGAAAAAAGGGCTCCGTTTCTCAAACCAGACCAGGGCGCAACCCGCCGTGCGGGATGATAAAAACCTGAGTGGCCCCCTTCGACGCGCGTAGTCAGTTCTGCAGCTGTTTTTCTTCTTTTTCGTTGCCCTTCTCTTCTCTGCCTTTCCGCAGTGCATGCGCCTATCTCCCAAAGTCGGCATTCGGCTTGGAGGACTTGTCACGTGAGTGATTGCCAAGTCCGCTAAAAGTGAGGCAAGTGTTGGGATTTAGCAGTGCCTCTCACCTCTCACCTCGCCTTCTCTTCCACCCATCCACCCTAGGGGACCCCATATCAATCGACCATCTCCCTTTCATCGGCGCTGCCACAAGAATTAGCTTACGGATTCCACTTGCTAACGGTTTTTTGGCCCGCGCAGTCTCGCACTGCCACCTAGGCTACAGCTCCACAGCCTTCCGGCTGCTATCCATTTCCGTCCCTCTCCTGTGACAGTGACGGCGACGGCGACGGCCACCCTCCCACTCCTGTAGGATATCCTTCTCTTCCGGCTCCTACTCCAAGGTACGACATCACCCGCAGTGCTGCTTTTCCCTGGTGTCCGCTTCCGCACAATGCCTTCTCTCACCAACCTTCCGTTGTGCACTCTCTGGGCCGTTGGCTTGCCGCATCCTTGATCAATTCCCTCCACCACCTCGAGTTTGGCATACACAATCTTTCCCATCGGTTTCTTGTACAGGCTTCCCTATTTTCTTCGGCTCGCGCTTACTGCCCCATCCAGACTAGGCCACCATGACCGAGGTGTCATCCACTCGCCTGTACTTGGGCAACCTCCCCCGCAATGCCACCAAAGCGGACGTTGAGGCCCATTTCCAGACTCATGGAACTGGCGAGATCACAGAGATCAAGCTCATGAATGGCTTCGGTTTCATTGAGTACAAGGACGCAATGGATGCGCGCGATGTTGTTCCAGGTGAGCTTCACCCCGCTTCTCACCACCGTATCTTGTCTTGGCCGTCTTACTAATTTACCTCACCTAGCCTTCCGTACGTAGAGAACCTTGTGTACTTCTTTATACCAATGAATGTGCGCCTAACCGACTTTTCCAGATGGTTCCGATTTCATGGGCGAGCGCCTCATCGTCCAGTTTGCCCGCGGATCCCGCCGCAACGAAAACTTCACTCCCCATGAGCGGGTGCCCCCGCGACCGCGTCGCACACCCTTCCGGATGAGGATTGCCAATCTTCCGGTAGATACCAGCTGGCAGGTTAGACTCCCCGATCCTTGGATTCCCTCTGTTTCCTGAAAGGGCCAGCATCCCAGACCCTTGGACTATGGCTTTGATTTCGCGTGCTTCCCGTTCCTGCGTTTCTGGATTTGGACTCGGCTTAACCTCGCGTGTCTAGGATCTCAAAGACTTTGCCCGTCAATCTGGACTTGACGTCGTATACTCCGAAGTTGGTCGCGAGCGCGATGGCACTGGGTGAGTTGACCGGCGTCCAGTCGTTCTTTCTCGAAATTGCTAACGCCTGGCAGATTCGTCGAATATGAGACGGCCGCCGATCTGAAGACCGCTGTCGAGAAGCTAGACCGCCGTGAGTTCAAGGGACAGGAAGTCCAATGCACCCAGGATGTCTCTGATCCACCCCCACCACCTCCGTATAAACCCAGGATGCCCTACAACGGCCCTGGTGGCCCAGATGAGAGGGGTCGTGACAGGTACCGATCTCGCTCCCCAATGGGTCGTCGTGGATACCCACCTGCACCGTACGATGACTACTACGAGCGCCGTGGCCCTCCTCGTGGCTACAGCCCTCGTCGCGATGATTATCGTCGCCGAACACCTCCACGCGACTTTTATGAAGGCCGCGAAAGGTACGGACGTTCGCCGCCTCGTGGACGAGGCCCTACTGACGAGTACGGCCCACCACGCAGTGCACGCTACCCAGAAGACCCATATGAAGCTCGCGGTCCTCCTCCTCCCCGTCGCTACGACGATCCCTACATGAACGGACACGGCCGCCCATACGATGGCCGCCCCCCATCTCCTCGAGCCAGGCCGCGAAGCCCATCAGGCCGCCCGCCTTACGAGGCCGACTACCCGCCCCGTGGCCGTTACTAGTAATTAAGCCCTGTCTGCTACATTCCAACATTACTGATTTAGATAGATTCGCTTGCACTGGCATTTTAACACTTGCCCTTTTCAGATCCGCAAAATGGCAATATAGTGGAGGCAACTTCCGCACTTGAATCAGACGCTTCAGATCGACTTTTCTTATCAGGTACTCCGTGGCCAGACACTTGATTTCACAAGGTTGGATCACTATGTATTTTTTACATTGCTGCTCGCGTGTTTACGAATTGGCTTGATTAGGGAAAAAAGAACACATGACTTTGACTGGTGTGCATGCAATGGTTCATATCTGTACTTTGCTACAACAGTTTGGTGGATGGATACGTGGGCATGTGGATGCCACTCTCCACACGCCGAAAATGGACACGGTACACTCGGGGACTTATTCTAATTCTTCAAGTACAGAGGGTTATGTACACTAGTTTGCGGGTTTTCGAACCCATTACGGGCAGGATTTTTGCAGAGAAGCTTTGGCCCGGAAATAAATTCATATGTGCTCTGAAACTCCCCGGTTCCAATCATGATGATCTGAATGAAAAAAAAAAAAAAAAAGTGAAGCTTTATCGAGGGCAAAGCCAACAAGGCGGCGGGGCAAGATTTTCGGTGCAACTGGGGCAATTCTTTCCCCAAAGAATCCATCTCCACGCGAGGCATTGCGGTACGAGTGCTGATCGGTAGAATCGGGTCTCCGATTCCCCGCAACTAGAGACTGGACTTCGCTTGGGGTTTGGGAGATTTGGTTGGGGGCGCTCGTACTCCTCGGGTTCGTTTACGGAACGCAGCTCGGCTCGCGGAGCACTGGCTCAGGTTACCTCACCTCATGATATTCGTATTATCTTTTAAATGGTTTGATCTTACCACCAAAGGGAAGGTGAAAAGGTATATAAGAGAGGATGAGTAACATGTGAAGTGACTCTCATCGAGAGTAGTTTTAATCTGAACGGCTCATACTTGCGGTACTTACTAAGTACTCCTACTTCTGTGAAGTGATATACATTACTGTCACGTTATCTTTTCCGAAAGGCTTTGTGGTATGGAGAAATTTGTCGCGGACCTCGAGCATGCTATGAAGAAGAAAGGAGATGAGGGCCCGGATATTTTGGGGGGTGTTGGGGTTGTTGTTAGGGCGAGGGGAGAAGGTGGTGGTGAGAGTAAGCAATTGGTTTTTATACTTTATTTTTGCTCCGATACATGAATAAGTGACCGAGAAAATTCCCAAAAAATTCAACACCACTTTTCTTCGTGTTAAGATTATCTCTTTGGATATTGTTTCCTTACAGTATAATTCCTTGTTCTCGATTTTTAAATTTTTTTTTCTCCAAGATCATTCACATTCACACCTTGATGGATCGATACAAACATCACAAACTAACCTAACACCTACCCAGAAACTACAACCCAAACCTACTTCTCAGGCGTAACATCGCTCTCCCCCACTGCAGGGCCTCTAACTCCGTCAACCCCCCTAACACTCGCCTCCTGCACAAAACTCATTACAACCCTCACGGCACTCCGCCTCGTCGAACGCGGAACCCTCTCCCTGACCTCTCCAGACCTAATAAAACAACACCTCCCCGAACTATGCTCGCAGCCCGTATTCAAAAAGCAAAGCCCCGATCACGACTCGACATCCTCTTTAGCCAAACCCGGTGATGACCAGCAAGCCATTCCCAGTCCTAGTCTCTCTGTCCCAGAATACGAAACCCGCGAAAAAGACATCACGCTCCAGCACTTACTAACACATACCTCGGGCTCTGGTTACGACATGATAGCGCCGCCACTACTCGCATGGCGGAAAGCGCGCGGCGAGGAACCGCAGGCACTTTCTGGGATCCTGCCGGACGCTATTTCTTATCCGCTGTTGTTCCAGCCTGGGGAAGGGTGGTCGTATGGCACGGGGCTTGATTGGGTGGGGTTGCTGATTGAACGGGTGAGTGGGGAGAAACTAGGTGATGTTATGAAGAGGGAAGTATTCGATGTCGTGGGGTGCGACGCTGTTATCGGTTTTGATAGAGAGAGTGTGGAAACGAGTGCTGGGGAGCGCGTTGCGCAGGTTGTTGTGAGAGTAGATCAGCACCAGCATCAGCATGACGAAGGCGAAGAAGAAGGAGGAAGGGGAAGAGGAGGAACACTCAACCCTTACCCCGTCACTGACTTGAAAGGACACAGAGGAGGCGGCGGCCTCTTCTCCACCGCGTCGAACTTCGCAAAAGTGCTCGCGGATATAATTTCCCCTTCGCCTAAACTCCTGTCCAAGCAGACACTAGACTTATTATTCTCTCCTCTGTTTGCGCCTGGGAGTTCAGAGCATGCGGCGCTGCTGGCTAATTCGCGCGTCTTTCTGTCTATGACGGGTCCGTTGACGGCGGGGTCGCTTTCCGAGGAGACTCCTGCTGACGCGTTGAATCATAGTCTTGCTGGCCTCGTTATTACGAGGGATACGCCGGGTTTGGGGAAGACGAGGGGGACGGTGACGTGGGGTGGTGCGTTTAATTGCGTGTGGTTTGCGAATCGGGAACAGGGAGTTGCGGGGTTTTTTGGGAGTGCCATGTTTCCGCCTGGGGATGGGAAGTGTAGTGAGGTGGTGGGGGAGTTTGTTAGCGGGGTTTGGATGGGGTGGGATGTTAGGGGCGAGGGAGAAGGTAGATACTAGGGATGTGAAGGTTTTGGATGGTGGGTGTGTTAGTCGTAGATGGACAGATTGAACAAGCACTTCGGGAGAAAGATAGTCGATGACTTGAACGAAATAGACTGCACACGTTCGACGCACAATTCTTTCCTTTGCTATACACAAATATCTGAAATATGTGGATGAGTCGTTCCTCCCACATGCATGATCAAATCCCCTGAACGCCGCGTATGCAAGTAAAAATGCGATGAAAAAAGGTTACCGTGATAACCCATCTGCCGCCTTGTTTAGGATATCGGCTGTCTTCTTGATTTGTTTCTTTGCGAGATCCCAATCTTGGTTTTCGATTGCGTCGCGCACGAATGGGAAAATGGCGGGCTCGTATCCTGAGCCAAAGGCATCTGGTGCGAAGACGACGTGTTTGAATTGGTCCCGACCAGGGAGCTATAGTCATTAGTTATTTTATTCTCAAGAACAAAAATAGTGGAACGAAACTTACCCCATGGGGACCCTTGTCCTTCTCATCTTGCGGCAAATCAAGCAACTGGGCCTCGAAGTTCGCTAGCTTCGAATTATGTGCCATTCGTTGCACCGTCAGAATCTGTGTTTCAAAGCCGCCTGTGCCATAGACCTGATTGTACCAGAATGTTTCCCACTTGTGAAATTCTACCGCCTTTTTCTTGATACCACCGAGCGAGTCCACGAGCGGCTGGAACATGTCGATATCGTAGTTACTTCCCTTGGTTTCGGTCCACTCTAGAAGCTTGCCACCTTCTTCTTGGAGGGCAATCGCATAGTCATCAATCTTTAAAGGCATGATGGGCTCCTGGGCGAGTTCGAGAATTAGGAGAACCCAGATCTGCGCGAGGAGGTGATGGTATTGGAAGCCCGGGTCAATGTATTTGGAAACCCATTCAAAGGTCTCGTAGCAACTGTGCGCCATGTCGCCATGTTCGGGGCCGGAGAAGCCAAAATCTATAGAAGAGCACCCAGCCATATCTTGGAAAGCGACATAATCGCTAGTGGCTCCTAGGCCACCAATCCTGTGGTCATTTTCTTCCCATAACTCTTTGAGAGTCTTGTTCTGATGAGGGTCCGTTAGGCGATCGAGGACGCGAGTCCAGGCGTGTCGGAAGATGGGAGAGCCGTTTGCCCAAAGCTTGTCACCTGTAACACCGACATCGACATTAATATAGGCGATAGCATTCTCGCGGAGGGCATCCATATTTGCCTCTACGTGCTCAGTCGAACCAATCATGTTGTACTCCTCAGCATCCCAAGATGCAAACTCGATGGTACGAAGGGGCCGCCAGCCACGTCCACGCAGCTCGCCCAAAACTCTGACAACTTCCAGCATGACAGCAGTGCCGGACCCAGGATCCGCAGCGCCAAAACACCAGGAGTCGCGATGGCTTCCGACGATGATCTTCTTGGCCTTCTCTTCAATACCGTAAAGGGATCCAAATACATTGGTGATGGGCTGCTTATCCGTCTCATCCTGGAAGTTTTGTAGATTGACCTTTGGAGAGCGCTCGGGGTGACCTGAAAACCACTTCTCGCCAATATCCGGGACACCACCAACCCAGTCATCAGGAAGTTGTTCGCCGATGCCCTTAAGAGACTGGAGCAGTTTCTGGGCATCTTTCCAGGAGAGTGGCAAACTCGGGACCTTGGGCAATGCGGGATTCTTATCCTTTGGCATCCGTTGCTGATCTTTTGTACTAGGTCGGCCTGGTGTAAGAACATCTCCGACAATCATGTTAGTGCGCGCAACCGAGCCTCGCTGGACGCTGTCCTCAGGTCGCCATCGTCCATGAGGCCAAGTCTTTCCCTTTTTGAAACCATCCTCAGCGGGATCGGAGTACATAAGCACACCTGCAACTCCGGCGTCCTCGGCAGCCTTCATTTTCATAGCCCGGTCTGACTGTGTTCCATAGTATCTGCAGAGAACAATCGCACCTCGAACGTCCACCTCACTATCCCACAGCCTCTTGAAGTCCTTCTTGTGGCAGAAATTCACGTAGATTAGAGGTCCAGTGACGTTTCCAGATGCCGACAATCCATGGAACGAATCGGTTTGAGCCCTTGGAGGGTTGTACACGTTGTTCTCTTCTAGTTTTGCTTCCCAGACCTTGTCCGCGGGTTCCACAATGGCCACACGTCGGCCATCCTTTTTCGGGTAATTGAGGTACACAAAATATCTATGAAGATTAGCATGGGGCCGCAGCATCGCACATTGCGGTACCTACTCATCGTGGGTATAAGTGTCCATGTGCGAGTCCTTGAACTTGGACTCGATCCATTGGCCGAGCATATAACTTCCCTTTGTTCCTGCTATGTGGTCGTACGAAGTGATGTACTCCAAATTCTGTTCAATCCTCCATGACTCCAGACTTTCTAGTGCTGTCTGCCGGACCCATTCGGGATTAAACGGTGCGCCGAATCCACCAGCGCCCATAGGAACCACTTCGCTCACGACCAGCAGATACACCAATGAGATGATCAATATCAGACCGCACAAACGTGCCAAAACCGCCCATCCGGGCTTGTATTCTTCCGGTATGGTGGGCATTCTTGAAGTTAACCAGCCGAAGCTGGGCCATCGTATCCTGGGCAGATGGAAACTGGAGAGGGAATTGGTGATGCTGTAGAAGCGTTTCGAGAACCTGCCCCGTGACCTGTTCCTGCGCGCGCGCCCATCTTCCGCCGACTCCGGGTCGAGAATATCCATTTCCTCCATTGTCTGCCGCAGGTCCTCATCCTCGCTGTCCCGCACCGGGGTGCCCAGGAGAGAGCTGTCCTCGCTGCTCCGCACCGACTGGACCGAGGGCGGATGGTAGTAGCCATTGCGTCTGCGCGAATTCGACTCGGAGGGGAGGTCGTGGCCTAGGAGGCCCTGCCGTTCAGCATCGTCGCTGACTTCCTGGGGACCACGGCGCGAGACCAGGCGGGATGATGTCGCCTCTTCATAGCTGGGGATCGGGGGATCCTCGACCGGATCATATAGATGTTTTTCGTCGGCCATGGGAGGAGGCAGGCCAGGGCCTACGGGGTGCTAGCGGGCACCTGTTGTAATACCCGGGGGATTGGTGGTGGTGTTGTAGGGGGGCAGCTTGCGCGTTGGATTAGGGCAAAAGATAAGATGGAAGGGGCTAGTGCTATGGAATGCGCATATACATAGTGGATCAGAGAAGGGAAAACGGGAAAAGGGAAGTAGAGAGTGAAGGGGGACAACAAGGAACGAAAGAGGGAGGGAGTGAGGATGTGAGGATTGGTGAATGGTGTTGAGCGGGATGTCTGGACCATCCGTTCCAGGTGAGCGGAGACGTGCGAATCCGCCGAGCCCAGCGACGAGCCAGTACCAAGTACCCCAAGCCTCATTCGACCTCTGTGGCTGCATCGTTCTCTCGAAACACACCATCTGGCATCGAGACGGCAGACACTCGACTTCTACTCGCAACCGATGCGCTCTGGACATCTGGCCACCGTGGTGTTTGGGTTTCGCGAATTGTCATCCCACGCGAGACCTCCAGTCGCTGAAACACTTGCAGAACAACATTCACTGTGTTTTGTTCGACTCTGCCACCCCTGCACCCTCACGGCACCCACATCCGCGCAACCGGCACTCTGTTTACAAAGTTCATTTTAGATAAAAGTTCATGCTCGCATCTACATATTCCTGCCACCCGTCACGCTAATCGTCTGTCCGTTTACATAGCTGAATAGCGGGCTGGCGACAGCTAGCACTGCGCTCGCTGCCTCCGTCGCCGTACCGGGCCTCCTCAACGGGATATCAATGTTCTCCATTCCCTTGGGCACCGCCTTCTGTGCCGAGGGTATACCGAGCGCAACCTTCTCACCATCTGGTGTCGTTACAAAGGCACCGGCCTCCTTGGCCGCCGTCAATCGGGTCATGATGTGACCAAAAGCGACTGTGTTGGCGCGAACACCGAACTGCGGGCCCCATCTATATACACCAAGAGGTTAATACGTGAATCTCAGCGGGATACAAGGCTGCGAGGGAATACGTACTCCTTAGCAATGGTCTTGGACAGACCAACAACACCCGCCTTTGCGAGCGAGTAGTTGATCTGACCAGCATTTCCGTGGATACCAGAGGTACTCGAGATGTTGATGATGTTCCTTGGTTCGCCGTCCTTGACTCTGAAGTACGGCGCGGCTGCCCTGACAATCTTGAAGGGAGCCGTGCCATGTAGGTCGACAATGGTGTGCCACTGCTTGTCCGTCATCTTGTGGATGACGCCGTCCCATGTGTAGCCCGCATTGTTGACAATGATGTGGATCTTGCCGTTTCCAAAGTCGGCGGCCTTCTTAATGAGTTCGGCAATGTACTTGTCGTCGAGGACGTCGCCGGCGACAGCAATGGCAGCGCCGCCAGACTGGTTGATTGCGTCGGCTACGGCCTGTGCTTTCTCTGTTCGAAGGATATTAGTATCTATTTGCAGTCTCTTCTCCTTCAGGCTTTCATTGTCATTGGAATAAATCTGATTGCAAAGAACTTACTAGCATCTACATCAGCAACAACAACCTTGGCCCCCTCATTCGCAAATAACCTCGCAGCCTCCGCCCCAATACCCTGACCCGAACCTGTAATAATAGCTACCTGGCCCGCCAACATACCCTTTGGGTAGTTGAGATGACCGGCAATCTGACCCACGCGGCTCGCCATTGTGATCTGGTCAATTAAGTATATCCAAAAGTTTTATCTTGTGCTCCAGGATTGGGTTTGCAGGAGATTGTGTATTGGAGGGAGTTTGTTCGGTTTACTTGATCGTAGGAGCCGTGCGGTGCGGAGGCGGGTAACGTTTAGCCCGCGGGCGTCGCGTCATACCCGGCGGTTTTGCGTGAGGAAACCGAGGTTCGGCTTATACTGGCCGACTAAGCTGTTTTGAGGTTGGTCTGGACTGACTCGGTATGCACTTGTAAATGGATCGAGGGGGAGAAGATGGAGACTCGTCGTAACTGGAGTTGTAGGTTTAGTGTTGTGTGGCTATTATGGGATAAGAGGGTTTCTGGGTCTATGGTTTGGGGGATTGGGATATCTATTCTCTTTTGCAAGCAAGCTATTCCTTTACCTGAAAACCCTTCCGAAGGACCTATTCAAGAAAGGATTATCCAGTTCGAGAAGGCGTTCATTTTCGTTTAACCGTGCCTCATAAATCGTGGCAAGACGTTCCAGATAATGGTAAATGCCGGACCAAGTCACTCGCGGCAGAGAATCCAAAACTTGTTGTGGATCCTACAGTCCAGTTCCCGTAGAATTGTCACGAGGAGCTATACAAAAAATATCGGACCAAGACATGGCAAATATTGCTTTCTTTTTGTACTCTTTCACTTCCCTAGACCAAAACCTTACTTCATTAAATAGCAACCATATCACTATTGTTAGGAATGTTTGCATCTTTCCTCTACTTCAACCCACAATTAACCAACACTGAAATTTACTTTCATCTTTATACGTTGAAGAAAGTAAAGCTAATAAAGAGTGTATCAAATGATGGTGCCCGTCCCCAAGATGTTTCCTTTGAATATGGCAAGTCTTACCGCTACGTTGTCTGTTACGGCCGCCTCTAAGACAATCTAACTTTACCTTCATCTACAGATAGGTATATATAAGTCTTCCCCTCGCCCTTCTTCTCTTCCTTATCTTCATCCTCCCCGTTCTCCTCGTCATCTTCTATGTTCAAAATGTTTAGCAATTCCAACCAGAACGCCTCTCAGGCTTCACCACCCGATATCCTACTAGACCTCGCCAGTTATCAGGTCTATACCGGTAAGTTCGGCGACTGTGATGTCCAAACAGGCATCGAGCAAGCGACGAGCAAAACGCCACCGAGACCAAGCAGAAGGATCGCTCCGTGAGGAGTTCAAATACCCAGAAGACAAAAAATTTCTGTTAGCTCGCAATACCAACTCCTACCAGTATCATTTTAGGAACACGAGTAGCAATGGGGAGCCGGTGAAAAACGTAGAGAAAGCTAGCCTAACCTGGCTTTATTTCAGAAATCATAACGTCAGTTCAGGGCAGCTGGTGCAGATTGTGAGCTCATTGGTTGCCACAAAACCCGCAAGAGGATATTCAGAGAACAAGAAGAAAGGCAAGATGCTCAAAGTCTGGCAGCACAGTATCGTCACTGAGTAAGAAGTCCTAGCCTAGCTTATAGATTATTCTGCTAATATAATAATAGTATTGTATTCGAGCACGCCAAAGCAATTGCGGAGAGATGCAACGCCCATGAAGATGAAACCAAGCGTATTGACCTCACACAAGCCACTGACGAAGCCCAAGCGCCATATATTGAAGATATGTGGTCGAAGGATGTGGCTGGACAGCTATAGTTGTACAACCGGATGTACTATCCCATCGTTCGTTACATCGATTTCAATTCTATCTTTACTCTGCTAGATACTTGCCCCGAAGAGGAACAGGAGATCTACCAAGAATGGCGGAAATTGATCAAGCGTGTGTACAAGTTCGCCATACGCGATAGCATCGACTACCAGGTTAAAGTCCGTTTACACGGCAAAGATCAACACAAGAGCAGCGAAGACAACAAGTGGTTTTCGGCACGGAGAAACGTCATTCGTGTTTTTGGTCAAAAGCGGAAACCTCCGCCAGTCGGGGACCTTCCAGTCATATACGTTAACGGGTCTAACAAGCAGCGCCGTATCCCCACTACCAGCGAATAAAATACTGACGTTTTCCTTGGAGATGATTAATTTCCTAGGTTCAATGCTTTCGCTGGAACAATCTGGATACAGTATCAACAGACCTGAGCTCTGCGAAACCGAAATGGTGGGTTTTGAGGATTCGGCAGTCAGAGCCCTCGCAGTCGATGGCGATAAGCCTGAAGTTGTATCTGAACGAAAACGGCTTCGACTCCTCAACATCTGAATACCCATCGTCGGATGCAAGGTCTACTGAGTAGTGTAAATAGGGCTAGAGATGAACACTCAACCAGCTCGAATACTCTTAGTAGGAGCCTTACAGTACCAATTCAAGTTATCTATTCAGGTTGAAGCCAAAACTCGTACCGGTATAGCTTTCGAGCCTCCATACCACAATTACATACCCTTTGCACCGCACCTGCATGCATCGTTGCAGTTGGAGATGCCTGATCAGAGTAGACTGTTAGGTTGTCAACAGCGCCTGACCCAAACGCTACAACTACGGGACATTCAGCCTGAGGCTACCGCAAGGGAGCTCAATGGTAGAAGCGACAAGGCAAATAGATAGAGAAGGTTAATTACGGACTGGGGTAAGATTGTGAAATTGGAGAACGACAGTGAGACGTATAAGCGGTCCAGTAGCCAATAACGGGTTACAAGTGGAGATGCGTCCTGTTACATGACCATTGTAGATATGCATTCGGAGTGATTGAATAGAGAGCTGAATGATGCCTCCCATAGAGAGTTATTTTCAATGCTTACAAGTTCACAAGCGCGTGCGGGAATTTCTCCCAACGAGGCCAGGCACAATCGAAAAGCGAGATGACTGGTTGTTTTGAAGTACGCAAGTGCCATCAGAGCACTGAGGGATTCGGGAACCGTTACTAGTAGATGGCAGGAGCGAATGGCTCAGGCAGCTGTGCGCGTATTCTTTTGTTTATGACTGCAAGCAAACAAACCCTCAGACACTGCTCGCTTTTAACTTTCATCACACACATCCACTCTCTTGACTCTCCACTTCCTCATCGTCACGAAATCCTGCATTATCCTCTTTTTTGTCCTCTTCGGCCTATTGCTCACACCCGTCCTGGTGCAGATGCGCCGGGGCTGAACGATCAACTTCAACCCCGGGTCTTCATTCGCTATATCAGAGTACAGGTTGCCTAGCATTCCAGTCTACTCTCCTTACAACGCACAACATGTTACGCCGGGTGAGTTCCACCCTCCTCACGATGAGTCGAGTGCTGACCAGGTCATTGATCAGAAATGCACTTCATGCACCAGCTGCTCCATCACCTTTCATCATCCCATCACAAGATGTCACTCGATAGTCTATTAAAATGGGAAACCCGTTCAACCTCGACTCTCTAGATGATAAAGCCGTTCAATCATACTGGCTTCCAGTGCCTGATGTACGTGGTGGCCCTGGACGAAGACATGTAAGTGATACCCATAAACAGCTTGATTCCGCTAACAATACGGAGGATACATCAAGCCCTCTCCCAACGTAGCTATGCACGGCCTAACACAGCACGATGTCGAAGATCAACAACAAACTCGGTCCAATTCCGGTTCGGTGGCTCACACCGCCAAACAGTGGTGTAGTGGAGGAAAGCACGACAACGCGTTTGTGGAAGATTATCTTAGCCCCCCTCCCTTTTCCTCTTCTTCTTTTCCTCAACATCGTTAGCATTCATCGTTACCATCATCATCGCTAACAACTCCATCATCGTTATTATTCATCTTTACATTCTATTGTTACAATATATTTTTATACATATTTTCTCTCCACAACGTCGTCCTCGGGTGTGTGGCATTGGTGTTCAATGGAAATGGTGGTTATAGTGGTCGTTATGGTGGTGGCAACAATTATCGGCGCCGTCGCTATTGATGGGGAGTCTTCAATAGTTTCTTCATGTTGTCTTCAGGATTTCTGCAAAAGCTTCTTAATGGTTTCTTCATGTTTTCTTCAAGCGGATTATAAACTGTATAAAACATCGAAAATGGAATCAATTCTATTAATATTTGTGTCAAAGTAGCCGTATAAACTCACAATCCTCCGAAGTTTACATGTATTATGAGTTAGCATATTCTAAATCAAGCGTTTTCTACAGTCTTTATCAACGCTAGAGAGGACTATAGACGGTAGCTGGGTGTTTTTTTTTTTTGCGTAGAGAGATGTCATTCGTCTTTTTAATGAGAAGCGGAAAACTCTAATGTTCAGCCGGCAGATATGTGCGTATGTTTGACGCCACCAAAGTCCTCCTACCACCTATCAAAGCTGCCTATAATTTAAGTTACAGAAGGTAATAAAATAATGAACAACTGTTTACTTATTTTCTCCACTATGGTAAGTTGAAGCCTACAATGTCTATCTGGTTGTAGTAAGTTGAGTTCGAGAGTCTACTTTCGCATATTGCTCTTTGTACTGAACTTCGTAATTTCTCTTTGAAAAGCATGGAAGCCAATGCTGAGAAAGACCTGGTGCTTATCGAAGCCACCTTGAAAAGAAGGGTCAATAATACTACGGATGAGCTCGAATACCTCATCAAGTGGGAGAACCAACCAACTAAACGCCACCTCAATAGTTTCGCTATTGCATCTTGCGCAAGTTCCTTCATGTCACCGAAACATGCAAAAACTGTCTGTGCCACTTCGCTATCTTCGGTGAGCTGCTGCGTTCCCTTGGCCGTCAGCGTCAAATCACCCCGCCGACATACATCAACAAATTGCCAGTGCAACAACGTCACGAACCAACACCATGATAACCACCCGCTCAATAGCGCTGCCATTTGCGCTATATACTCTCTTCAACTTCACTACGATGCTTCTGGAGGTCCCGATGGTTCGACTCTTTGAACATGCAGCGTGCTCGAGGACCTTAGAGCATCCCCCAACCAACGAGGCTGAATGCAAGACGGCCAGCATACAGAATACGCTGGCATCCATTGTTGGTTGGAAACTTACCCTAGATGCATGCGCGGGTGAGATGAGGGTTCTCGCTTCGTTCCAGACTTCAAATTCTAAAATCTCTAGGTTTTACAACGGCGATGTTTTATGGCTCTCTCGCCGAACGCAAAGGAGAGAAATTAGTTCTGCTTCTCGCTATTTCTGGATGGGCTGCTATGGTAGTTGTCGACATTATAGTTTGTAAGACATCAGAGCTTCTCGTGACTAGAATCCTGATTTATTTGGATAATCGCTTACTTGCTTTTCAGGCTCATTTCCCTTAATATTCCCCGTCCAAGCAGTATGGATCTCCTCGTTTTTCTTACTCATCGGCGGCGGCCAAAGAATCTTTAACTCCATGATCTTCACTCTGGTTTCCGACGCCTTGGACGGAACGAAACGAACGACCTTTCTGTACTGGCTCGCCTTTGGGCCACACTGCATGAGATTCATTGCCCCCAGAATCGCCGCCGGACTCATGAAAGCAGGCCTCCTTGCGCCTTTTTGGCTGGGTCTCAGCATATTAGCACTTATGTTTTCCATTGTGCCATTAGTTATTAACAGTGATCGACCAAAGAAGATATCAAACGATGAATACCTCCCAATCTTGGGCCCACCTGAACCTGAAAATGGGGCAGCTGGTCAGAATTCAAGTAGGACCAGTCCAATACGGAACATCTCATATCAGTCAATCTCGGGGCAAAGCAATATCATCCCCTCTTCAGAGCTTATTCAACACGATTCCATATACCACCAAGCGCGCCACTTCATCCGCAGAAATCTCCACGAGACCACCGAGCTCTTAAACTCGCCCAGAACGTTATTTTGCTTATGTACAGTTTTCCTAAAGAAGATAGGATATTCAAGCAGCGCTTTTGCATTCCAATACGTATCCGAAAGATTCGGCTGGGAACTCCAAGAAACTACGTGGTTGCGAGTCGCCTCGGGAGCCGGCGCAATATCTATCGGTGCCCTAGCACCGCTCATCACAGCACAACTGGTTGGGAGGGGGTTCTATCCGCCCTTTGTCGATCTGTTATCGATTCGTTCGGCGCTGGCGATTCTGTCGGCTGCTTTCTTTGCGACGTGGAAGGCTACGAGTAGTGCAATGGTTATGTTGTGTAAGGCGCCCTCCCCCCGCTGCTACCTGCATCATGCAAGTTTTGTGCAAAACTCACCTTTTCTCAGCAATGTTTGGCATAGGGTTTGGAGAGGGCTTAGAGCCCGCTTTGCAGGGTTTCATCACTTTTGCAGCTGATTCGATCGGCGGTTCACGAGTATTTACTACCTATGCTTTCTTCGACGCAGCTGCAGAGCTCACGGCTGGTCCTCTGATTGCAAGGCTTTTAGCGATTGGCAGAACAGAAAGCCACCCTTCGGACGGCGTCTGTTTCCTCACATCATCGGTAAGTTCTCTTCGTATTGAAACTCGTATTCAATGAACTAATCAAACAAGATTATCTTTGCATCTCTTCTAATTTGGGCATGCTTTATCAAAGTGCACCGTCCGCAAGTCTAACTACAGTGTGGGGTATTATTCTCCTACAGAATACAAGAAACGCCAATCCAAATGCAATGCAAATCTATCACTCTAAATCATCTAGCTCTACAACTTTCGGTGGCTCCTTTTGTCCTTTCCGTGAGAATGCTTTTACCATATGCGAAAAGCTCCATGTCATGGAGGCAACCAACAATGTGACCAGCGGCGCGGAGACGGCGAAGAATAGCCAGAGCGAGTACGGCGCTTCGACGAGTGGTGTTAAATTCATACCAAAGAAAGAAGATACGAAACTTAATGGGACGAATACGAATGCAAGCCGAGTGAGCTTTGTCACCTCTTTGGCTTGCTCAATGGCCTTGTTTGACTCTACGATTCCAGCCCGGCTCATGAGTATTTGTAGCCGCGATTTGCAGTGATTTGAGAGCGTTTCGGTCCGTTTGAGAAGACCGTTGTAGTCTTGAAGTAGGCTGTTCGCAGCTGCGGAGCTCTTTTTTCTCATTGTAGAATCGGGGGGTCGTGGCCAGCCGGAGTCGTCTCGCGATTCAATAGCTGAAATGGTTCGGCGCAAAGAGTCTGCTTGTCTGTCAAGCAAACCCTGGAAATAAATCATATTGGCTGGCGAAACGTTGAGGTCCGGAACAGGCTCTCGGGAGGTATCTTCGTTGAGTTTGGATTCGATTACGTTGAGGAATTGTACTTCGGAGTACGCACAGCTTGTAAAAAGTTCGTTGAGCGCATAAAAGGGATCTTGGGGCACAATCTCCTTAATTAGAGATTTGCCATAGTCTAAGTGTAGTAATGATGCTGATTGTTGCAAGTATTTGGACCATTCATCACTGTTCGAAGGCCGGCGCTCGTGAGTAATTGACTTGCTTGCTGCGTGTAAAGGTGAAAATGGATGGGCCTGGATCCATGGGAGAAAAGTCTCTTGGCCCATGATTTGATTATCGTGGATTGATTTCGACCAAGGACCTGGCTGCGAAGGGGTAAGAGGCCTTCCGGTGTCGAGCCAGACAACAGCTAGAAACAAATTTAGCCTAAGACATGAACTAGGACTTGAGCGTGTCATACCTCCCCATCCCTTCTCTGTTTGGCCTAAGAAGACTGAAGCCTGTTGTTCAATAGCAAAGTGGCGCTCATCAAGAACATGGTAAGCGCGCACGATAGATTCAGAACCACTTGCACTCTTCAAGATTTTCTTGCCCAGCCCATTTATGTATTCGAGGACTTCGTTATTCGCCGACTCGCGGAGAGCGTCTAGCTTCGACTGACTCAGACCTGCAAAATGGCTTGGGAACTCTCCAACAGTCATATACGTTAGCTGAATAATGTTACGCGATGCAGATATGAGCGATGGCTGCGCGAAATAGCGTTTTCGTAGTAAATTTGACAGAAAATCGAGATGGCGGTAGAAGAACTCTGGATCGATGTGGTACGACGTTCCTGCATATACAAGCCATTCTGGACAAGGTTGACCTCGCAAGAACAGTATGCTACTGGCTTCCGTTTCCGCAAGTTGCGCAAGCTCCTCTGGAGTTTTAGGCTCGCTAACTTCCACCGCGCCGCCCGCGATGTACTGGTAAAGCGTCGCAAAGTCGGTTGCGGGCGTGTAATTCCTTGGGGTTCGTCTCGCGGACGTATCGAAAGGTTTTCGGAGGAGATGAGCAAGTTTCGAGAAATGTACCCCTGGATACAGAGTATTTCCCCGCTGGTTCGCGTACGCTGTGATCGATGAAGTGTATTGCTCGGGAGTCCCTGGGTTCTCTTATTAGCATTGTTCGCCTCCACTTGCCTTAGTGGCCCCAGTCTAGTCAAGCTTACACTGCCTTGAAGAGCCAGACCGAATAGAAGCGGGGCGAGCCTCGTCCTTAGCCCCGGGACTACCTGGTGCTAAGCTTGCCATATTGACAAAAGGTATCGCAAAAGCCGATGGAGGCTCTTGCGCGCATGAAACGCGGTCGGAACATATTTAAGGACTTGGGGGCGCGAGGCAATGGGACCAGGCTGAGAATGCGGAGCTTGCTGGGCAGAAGGCGGAGCCTCACAGTCTGACGCATGCTGTGTCCGCCGAAGCCCAGAATCCTCCAAACCCACGCCGATGACCTGAGCTGAGGGCGCAGAAGTGTGGCTGGGTGGCCCTACAACCTCGAAACTTCAACTGTACTGGCTCGTTTAGGGAACCAGCTCGCGCCACCTGCATGGATGGGAATGAGTTTAGCCGATTTCGATCATAGGCAGACCAAAAGAAAGTTTCAAACAATTCCATTATACGTGGTCGACGTCAACGAGACCAGAATGCTATCAAATCATCGAAATCCGCTCGAGAGGGCTCGCTGCCTGAAACCGCAGCCTTGTGAGACATTTGATAATACGACTTCACACTCCTGCTTCGCAGATGACGCGCCCTGGTATTGTCTCCGCTCGCCTGTAGTATTTCGCTTTGGAGAAATTCGGCGCGAGCAAGTTCGGGCTTGAAGATCACGCGGTCACTGAAGATCTTGATTGCCTCGTCGATATGCGTACTAATAGATTGTGTCAACCCAGCTCTAACACTCGGAAAGGCTAACAGATTGCGCTCATACCTTGCCTCACTAATTTGACCCAATCGAAGTTTATGTTCGGCTACTTTGACATGAATGTCGCCGGTACGATGGTGATTCTTGCCGATCGTAGAGAGAAACTGGCGCAGTGCTCTTTCATGGTAGCCGAAGCTTTCTTCGAGTCTGCCTTGAGAGGCAGCTACGTTTCCAAGCGCGAACAAGAATCGACCCGTTCTGCGGAGATGTTAGCCCTGGAATGAGACATAGTAAAAAAAAGAGAGCGGTAGAACTGGGGACGCCCTACATGAAAGATTGGCTGTCATCATGACCGAAAGCGGCTACCCGGTGTTGCAACCCTTCTTCTAATGTTGCTCTTGCCAGGTCTTGCCTATCTGTCAGCCAGAACGCTAGCCCTAGGTTTACATAGGGAAATGAGAATTCGGCTGGCGCAAAGTTCGTCATACGCTGTGCGACTTCGAGGCATATTTTAAAGCAATTCTCTCCCTCCTTCCACATTTTGTTCATCATGTAGGCGTTTCCTAACTCATTCCATGATATTGCTAGCCTGCTGTCAGTTTTCTGTAACTCTTCGGTTACCTCTGCGCTCATCATTTCGTTGAACTTCTTAAAGTGCTTCAGCGTGAATTCGGGCTGGTTACTTTCTGTGCCAATACAACCAAGATTATGATGGGTTTCGGCCAGAATAGCAACCAGTTCTTTCGCTATCTCCGCCTTGGATGTCTGCATGATGTCTCCGCGTGCTAGCTCGGCTTGAGTCGACTCTGCAACAGACTGAGCCTGTTCTATGAAGGACTGCGACTCGATGAAATGTCCAGTCTCGTGATAATACCTATGCAAACTTAGTTTCATATTTTACACTCTAAAAGAACTCACTCACCATCCGGCATCGTTCATCAATTTACAATAAGAAATCTTGATGCCGATGGAATCTAATTTGGGCAAGAGCTCCATACCAAATTGTTTCAAACGAAGGACGTGCGGAAAGAGCTCCTCACACTTCCGCCACCTTGCAACGCCATGGCGCCATCCAAATGCCTCAAACGGCCAAGCCTTTGATAGCAGCCTAAGAGCAGCGGAAAATGTGGCTTGGTACTGCTTGCCATCGAGCTTTGATCGTGTTGCATCTTGGACCATTCGGTGGACGGTAAGATTCTTTTCTGTACTGTCTCTGGCGATGAGCGATGTCTGGAGTAGCTCTTTTCTGGCCTTTAGATATGCAATATTTGAGCCTGGATAGCATTCAAGCGATGCGGATGTGTAGGCTTTCAAAACCTGCTCCTGAATACTGTCGGGATCAAGAAAAGACATAACTTCCAGCAGAGCCTTTCCATGACGAAGACTCTCAATAGCCCATGCGGTCGAAAGGTTCTTATCGTATCCATCGGGATGCCCTAATGCCCCATTGAACCCAAGATACTCTGGATGCTCTTGATTCTCGTCCCAGGTCTCCACAAACTCTTCAAAAGTCATATGGTTTCGAATGATAACACTAGCCATTTGAGCAAGTGCAAGCGGCAGGCCCCCGAGCCTGTCGCCAATCTCACGTCCATCTTCTTTACGTTTGGTGAGCAGTTTGAGCATGCTGCTGGACTCCTCGGTGGTAAATGACTTGAGATCATAACCAGTGTCAGCTAAGACGTGACTTTCTTTGGCAAGAGGATCGCGACTTGTGATGAGAACGCAGCCTGGGCCTTCAAACGGCCAAAATCCTTCCAGAACTGAAATGTCATCGACATTATCCAATACAATTAGCCAAGAAGGCGGTTTTTCGACCTGATTCTCATCAGGAACACCTCTTCCAGGGTTGGTAAGCCACCCTTTGGTCAAGTTCGCGGTGATCACTGGGTCGAGTGCATCGTTCGAATCCGAGGGCACGAGACCCAAACTAATCGCTATTTGTGAAACGCCATCTGCGAGTTTGGAAGGCTTATCTGCGTAAATCCAAAATATAGCGTCGAAAGTACCATCATTTTTGCAGCGATGGACATATTCCGTAACAATTTGAGTCTTTCCCATGCCTCCTGGTCCGCAGAGAGCGAAGCTCTTTGCACTGTTGTCTTCTTCCTCTTTTGTCGCAGCTGACTCAAAATAGAACTCGTTTATTTTGTCAATCACATCCTGTCTACCGTAGAAATCTTTGTTTCGTGCAACTGGAATTGGATAACAAGGTAGTTTGAGTCCTTCGTCCGCCAGCTTTAGATTCGATGTCAGTGGAACGACGTCGAAGCCAAGATCGGAAGACCCTGCAGTGTTAGAAGCCGTAAAAGGGTCAGGTGTCGAATCTGGGCCTGAAGTAGGATTCGTGCTCGTCTCTCCCATATCGTACCCGGTCTCGTCTAATTCATCCACTTCCATGGCTTAAGTCCAATATCAGTCAGACGCGGCTCGATTCAATGGATCTGAACAGGTATATACTCACATAGTGGTGAATCTGACGCAATCTTCAGACGCGCATCCTCGAGTGCTATGGCTATGAATTTGAGCATTTTGCTGTCATTGGACACATTGGGTAGATTCCTGTGATTTGAATCTACCTCAATAATTTCCTCCCCTATGCACCCGGTTTTTGCAAAGTCGCTGTCAACCAGCTAATTGAATTAGTTTGTGAGTATATAGCAAAAAAATTACCTTCATTTTTGTTGGGCCGTTAGAATTTAGAAGATTGAAACCCCCTAGTTCAAGACTTGAATTCTGAAATATACACACCATGGTTCGTTTAGGGTTCCACATCTGTTTCGATTTGGTGGCACGTGTCTCAGCAACAGTCAAGATAGGGCACACAATTCCCTGTTGATCGAATTCCAAGGAACTCTGGATAAGCTTTTGTATATCTTCCTTGTGGAGAGCTTGTGTCTTCAAGGTTCGCTCTGCGACGTATGGGAGAAGGGCAACTCTCTGCCACTTATCTTCATCAGCAGCTTTTATCGAGTGGGGAGTGCCCATTAATATAGCTCCTGAAAGAGCTTTCTTGAGCGGTCTATACTTCAGCTCCGTCCGCTCGTATGCAAGTCGAAGCATCTGGTGTTGTTAGCATGCCTGACCGGTTTTCACAGCCGGGACAGATTAGGAAGTAGATATGTATTACCTCTTTCACAATAAAGCCCCCAAGACTATGTCCGACAATTAGGATTGGGCAATGATGCAGCTGGGTTTTAATGCGTTAGAGCGGCGGTGGGGTAAGCACATGGGTGATTGATAAAGTTACATGTTGATTTTCAACCAATGTGATCAGCGACATGAACAGGCTTTGGCCATGGTCAAGTAAATTTTGCCAAAGATTGGGATCCGATTTGTTGAGATCGTGCTCGTAGGAGAAGAGACCAATCCCTGGAGCTTTGATACCGGTCAGCCAGATGTTTCCCGCCTCGTCTGTCCATTCGTTAGGGGGTTTGGTGCCTACACCCGGCACTGCCACAAATCTGCGGGACAGTAAGCACAATTAACTGCGGGGTGGTGGCTGTGGCTTGTCGTACAGGGTTTCGACCTTTGGGCTTCTGAAGAGCTGGAGAAGTGGCTGCCTTATGCTACCACCTTTACGACGTGGCATGATGAGAAATAGAGCATGTGGTTGAGACGCACTGAACGAGCGAGGGCAAGGAAAGAATTGAATTGGCTTCGGTGGGTGCAAAAATATATGTCACCAGGCTGAAGGCTGGAAAGTGTTCAACAAGATGACGGAAGGTTTCAAGTAGTACACATCGACATCACCCTGGCCACATAAGCGAAAACACGTGGAGCTGGAGGCATCAACACCATCTTCCATAAAACATGCTTTTGCTAGACTACTTTTAGATTAAAAAACAAGGGGATTATTTGAAGCTGGACTTAAATTCCAAGCTATGCCAGTCCTCTCATAGATTCATTTGGGTGGGAGAAGGTTTACCTTTCGTTCGGGGTATGACCAATCAAAAACGCAAGACTCTCATACCACCACAATTAATCGATTCACTATGCTGCATGTAAGCTATCGCTACGTTAATGTGAAGCTAAATTACTGAGTATCCAATGCACAGAAGTGAATGATTCTTATATTCACCGGTTGATGTGAAGCGCAGGCAACCGATAGCGAGCGTCATTATCTACCCCACTTTGCATATTTGACGACGCCTCCCTCACCTGTACCACCATGTTGAAAAACATCCCCTTCTTTGGCTTTCAATTTGGTAGTAGCTTCCTGCCTAGTCAGTCAGTAATGGACTCCAAACCATCGTACAGTTTGAGTGAGGCCAGCCTGCTGCCTCGGGAATTCAGTATCGGAAATGAGCAGTACCTTGCCGTATGGCCCCAGGTATGAGCACAAATAGCATTCGTTGGATTGACTTGAACTTACAAGGCAGCCGTTTTCCATTGACGAGATAACGGATCTCAGCTTACTGACGGTGTTTGAATTTACCGAATCTGGGCCTCTCACGGTGGATTGGATCAGTCACAAGATCAAGAATTTCACCTCAACGGACGACGTTTTTTGTCAGCATTTCCTTGAATCAGTTTTGATACTACATGAAACAACATCTGATCTGAATATCACTTCCCAAGCGCGATCATACCTTCACGGGAAAGGAACCAGGTTCATCGCAAAGCGAACATTAAACACGGGAAAGGCTTCGGGACTCACATCCGGCCCTTACCTATACTCTGGCAATGGTTTGCATCCTGTGTGGAAACTATATGAGGATACACATGCTGCTTTCTTGCACACATTGACAGTAGATACTAAAGGGTGAGTTTAATCTAAAGCCATTATGCTGCGAAACTAACAGTACAGTGATCCTATCAAATTGCACACTGCTGGGTCGGGACCACAGAGCCTCACTATTGCAGTACCTTCCAGATTGTCAAGCAGCTATCAAGGCACCAACAGCTCGAGTTCGTCTTTGCAGGGCTGGAGGATCGCTGTGAAGGACAACTTCAATATCAAGAATGTCGCGACTTCGGCCTGCAATCGGGCCTATTACGAACTATATCCGCCTTCTTCGAAGACAGCTGCTTGTATTCAGACCTTGTATGATGCTGGAGCAACCATAGTGGGAACCACTAAGCTAGCATCATTTGCTGCAACTGAAGAGCCTATGGAATGCGTTGACTGGCAAGCGCCATGGAATCCTCGAGCAGATGGATATCAGTCACCCGCTGGAAGTAGCAGTGGCAGTGGGGCAGCTATAGCAACTTATCCATGGCTTGACATTGCGATTGGCTCAGACAGTAAGTTGTGTTGTATATTTTCATTGCTCAGACTAAAACGACACAGCAAGCGGAAGTGGAAGACGTCCAGGCCACTGGAATGGATGCTTTGCAATGCGACCATCACATGGCTATCTTTCTGGTGAAGGACTTCTAGATAGCTTCCCACGTTTTGACGTACCGACCTTTTTTGGCCGCGAACTCGAGAAGTGCAAGCATTTTGCAGGAGCATGGTACGGCGACAAGTTGCCGTCTCAAACCCTCGATTCGGTAACCATCAATGAATCATAAAGTAGCTCGAAAACTGGGCTAAACCCATCGCAGAAACCGTACGCCATCATATATGCACTCGACTACATGAATTTGATTGGCAATCAGGAACAATTGAAACTCATCGACAATTTTGTCGCTGATCTTGAAAAATCACTGAACGTCAAACACGAGAAGCTCTCTTTCGAGGAGGCTTGGGAGTCAAACCCTCCATCAGAGGCGAATGGGCAATCCCTCCAGGAGTATATGAAAGACGCTTCACGCGACTCATTCTTTTACGAGGACTACCACAACTTCAGACAGTTTAGGAAAGATTACCAGGAGAAGTTCGGCAAACAGCCTTACGTCAGTCCGCCAGTCAAGTGGCAATGGTACGCTCAATATCCCTAGCTTCACTTTGTTATGCCGAACTAACAAAAGCAGGGAGCTTTCATCTCATATCAGCAAAGATGCCAATACAGAAGCCCTCAAGAGGCTAGAGGTCTACAATAAGTGGTTTACAGATGTCATTATGAAACCACAGGAGCGAGATACAATTGTCCTCATTCCCATCGAAGAGATCTCACCGAGATATCGTGACGAGCTGCCGGAAAAGCATTTTAATCCTGTTGGCGTTCCAAATTTGTTCTTGTCGCCAATCCTCAAAGCACCTGAATTGACCATCCCCAGTATGTTAAATCAAGACTGAGTGATCAGAAAAGATAAATAACAGTCATAGTTGGCGAGTACCCATTCATGTCCAAGGTCAGCGGTAGGACCGAGAAATTACCCGTAGCAATATCCATGATCGGCTCGCCCGGTAAGTTGGTATCTGAAGGAGAAATTGCTCGTGCTGATACAAGGATAAGGTCAAGACTTGGCATTGTTCGATGTCGCTTTGAGATGTCTCAACGAAGCTGGCCGCTCAACCCGTGTGTTGGCAGGAGAAAAACTATTCCCGGAAGTCTGAGGGGTCGAGGGCCTCATGTTACATTCTGCACTGATACACAGTAGGCACATGTGGGAGGGCTGAAACTATGGGTAAAGACTGTATTTCATTCCTACAAACGTATTGACGGCCAACCTTTCAGTAAAGAGTGTCCTTTGGCTATATTTCCTTCACTTTCTTCTCTTCGGCGATATCGATTTCTCGTGAGGAACTTTCGGTGTACGGGGATCGACTAGTTTCCATAGATGTGAATGGTCTCTCCCTTAGCAAATCCATATGCTTTCTCTAAGGCGATTCCACTTTTTCTAGGATGAAAGTGAGCCTTCCAGGGTTGAACCCTTGTCTCTTGCTTTATGGGCGCGGTATCATTGCCATCCGGTATTTCGGTTCGGGCGGGAATCGAGGTAGGTGGAGACATATTGGGGGGTGCTTTGGGATGTGCTATCTAGCAGTCAACATGAACGTCGATCGAAGGCTTGTTGGTTCTTACGCACGATTATTTGGTGTTCTTCCTCAAATCTAGGTTGTCTCCAGGTAATTCGGGCTCAAGCAAAGGAGATATCTAATTTCGAGGCAACCATTCCCTTTGAATCACCTTCTATTTACTTTCCTTACATGCATAGCATCGTGATAAGACTGCAGCTACCACGGCAGTGAACAGCAGCTCTATTTACACAGAAGCGGGGAAACCTGTATTACTTTATCCAACATGTATGTGAGATACGCGTGCCTGGTAGATGATTGGTAGACCGCGCCGGGAGGTGCGGGGGCCATCTTCCGCTTCCAGCACCTTACTGCCCACCACATGCAATTGTTGCGGCTCTGCGGGCTTGGAAAATTGTGTGAATGGTGAGTAAATACCGCAAGTGCAGAAAGCATATTATGTGGCTGCTGTGAAACAGTACGCCTGAGTGTGTCCGGCGGTAAATCACCGACTGCAGGGAGTTCCTAGGTTCCGTATTGGATGCAGAGCCGCATTGTTCTTGTGGAGTCGAAGCATCGTTTCTGTGGAACTTGTCTGGATGTTTTGTATCCCTTTCGTGGAAGACCTCCGATAAATACAATGGGTTCTCTTGCTTCTGCTGAGCCACTCGCTACGTCCATATATTTCCTCAAGAAGAATGACATCCATCAAGTTGAAAAGCCCTACGCTTTCCGCTTCCCTATAGATACTATCAAGCAAACGAACATGGAAATGGAAAAGATTGAAAATATTCAAGTTACCAATATTCGGGGACGAGAAGGAGAGTTCTCCCTGGAAAAAGATGGCTTCGCTATTGCCAAACTGTTTCAAGACTTTGAATATAACATCTTCTTTGACAACTTAAGGCTTCAGAGCTATTTCCGAAATCTTGAGCTGTTACTGAAGAAGACTCTGGGCGCGGCAGAAGTAAGGGTTTTCAGACATGGATTGAGGAAAAGACACCCAGAGTTTCCGATTTCTACTGGTGACTCGTATGAGTATGATCAGCCCACTTCAGTGGCTCATATCGGTAGGTTGATAATCGAGATTTGTGTGTGAAATAAAAATTTACTGGTCATAGATACAACTCCGGAAGAAGCCCAAAATGAAATTCGAAGGCAATACGGAAACGATGCAGGCAAATACCTCGCGAAAAGACGATACCAATGGATCAAGTACATAACATATAACCTTTAGCCTAGCCTGACTAACCATACGCCAGTATATGGAAGCCTCTGAAGGGCCCATTGAATGATTGGCCCTTGACCTTCTGCTCATCCTCCAATGTAACCTCGGACGATGTTGAATCTGCCGACCTCCTTTACCCGGATCTGGCCACTGAAAACTACCAAGTATATTATCGAGAGAAGTATAAATGGTACTACTTGAGTGATCACACAACTTCGGAGGTAATCATCTTCAAGCAATCAGACTCGGACCCCAATGCATGTCAAGGAGTCCCTCACTGCTCTTTCAACAACTCCTTAGCATCTCCAGACGAGCCTCCTAGGGAGAGTATTGAAGTTCGAGCGCTTTCTTTTTATGATTGAAAGACTATTTGGATTTATCGCTCGTGCTACTATATCTGTCTGTTTGAGGGTCGACTTCAGGTCGAGAATCCCACTTGCTCTAAAAGCAGTCAGAATAGTACTTGTATGGCCGAGATTTCACATACCTTGTGTAAAGTTAAACAGGAATACAAAACAATCAGTGCATGCATGTACATATAAGCGATTGCCCCGGGGATATAAGCCAGGTGCCTGGGCTTAGTGAAGTATAGAAGATGTTCCACAATGGTAAAGGCGCTACTAATAATAAAGTGTTCGAGAGCGTAGCGAACGAGTCTGGTTTCGGGTGTAGCGTTGCTCAATAATGCAATGGCGTACGCACTCAGAAATATAAGTTCAGTAATAACAGCCGCATCGGAAGCGTAGTTTGCAGCAATGTTCAGACCCGCATGCACATAAGCCCGGCGTTCTCCAGACGTAAATGCAAAGTGGCAATCTTTGAGATAAGATCGAGCTGTATCCCTTGACCATCTCTTCACTTGTTTCAGATACTTTGCGTCTGCTGCGACTCCACCGCAGACCATCGCATCGTCCGAGTTGAGAAAGGCAGTCTTCCAACCATTTTGAACAATGAACCTAGTAAAGGTATTATCTTCTCCAGTGGTAATTTTATAGCGACCGAGCCATGTTTCAGTTCGTAGCCTATGGTAATACGCTTCGGATTGGAGGATCGATGTCCTCACGCCGCTGAATCCACCGGAAAGATTCAATACTTGGCCTGCATGATAATATGCCAATGCAGCATGGAGAATTCTTCTGCGTATCTGGTTCAAAGCGCCAAAAGTTTCCCAGAGAGTCACTTGCTTCATTGGAGCCGCAATGACGTCTCGCGGCACAGTGATGCCACCAAGCATAGGATCAGAAAATGCGCTTGAGATAAGGTCCAAAAGTTGCGGGGATGGATAGGTCCGATCGTCTGTTATTGCGAATAGATCTGTCTTCACTTGTCTAATCCCTTTGATCATCTGCTCGCGGCTGGAGGCTGTTGGCACTGTTTGCCAAACAATCAAATCGCTATTGAAAGTCTGTAAAATAGTTTCGAGTTTTGCTCTCGATTCCTCGATGGTGGTAAGAATGATTTGGCCAGGACGTTCATTCAGCCATTTCTGCAAAACAATAGCTAGTCGAGGGTCGTGCCCTGTGGACATGATAACAATAGTGATATCTTTCCTTGTAAACTTTGGTTTGCCTTCCACCGGCGGCATCTGAAGGCGAACATAGCCCCAGTATTGTAGAAGATCAAATCCAAGGCGGAGATATCTAGTAATACTTCTGCCTGGTTACTAAATGGAGCGCATGCAATGAGGAGTCCTTACATGATGAAAGTATAGAGAGGAACAAATCTAGATACAACCATGATTCCTAGGGAGAAATTTATGAAGTTCAGTGCAGATAGCAACGAGCAATGGTGGGGCAGAATGCAGAGAGGCATTCAATTTGTAAGAGCCAATGGCAGGACGTCGATAGAGGGGCCAGCCTCTAACGTCAAGTTAATCAGCCTTCTGAGCAGACTTTTCGGTTTCAACGCAGTTTATTCTTAAGGAAAAGGTTATGAGATCTAATTTAGTTGATTCATCACCTTGCAGTTTCCGTTCTGCGGTCTACATACGCCCATGCTTCCTGAAGAGAAATTACGACGCTCGGTACGGATAGCAACCTGCGATAGTGTGCTCTGGCATCGAGGAAATGAAATTCGAAATCAACTTAGCTGGAATATTCTGGCTTCAACTTGCCAGAGTGGATAAATATGTGAAGAACTATGCATTCCAAACAGGCCTTGAGCAAGCGACAAGCAAAATGCTACCGAGGCCAAGCGGAAGGATCGATCCGTGAGGAGTTCGATTACCCAGACGAAGGAAAATTCTTCCTACCATAGGTAGCCTTCACCAGCTATATGAGATTTAACGGGCTAAATGATGAAAGACGGCACCTATAGTACATATGCCTTTATTCGCTTCCAGGAATTTGAGGAATTTGAATCCACTGTGTCTCTATCGCTGTTTTTTTGAGGAGAGGTTTAGTAGCTTGACCTTCTCGACCTATTTATCGAGACTTCTACAGCACGAGAGGCATTAAACCCCTTGTAAATTCAAGTCACAGACCGACAAAAGTAACAAAAACTATTGAAGTACAGCTTTATTATTACTACTTACATTAATGTCCAATTCTTCCTGTCACTATTCCTCCAACCCCAAGGTTACTGAAGGTGCAGGAAGAAAACCTATTAACCACCAACTCTTTGGACCAATTCAATTTGCAACTTGTAAATCGTGTTCTGAAAACAGAATACCCGTGCATGACCCGCCAAAATGGTACATCATGTCGCCTTTATCATGTCCAGCAGCCTTCAAAACCATTCAAAATTTTGCCTTCAGGTTCCCTGGTAGTCCTCATCCAGCTGAGCAACGGACTCGTGGTCGCTCTCAGTGTTATCGGATTCTCCACTGACTTCGTTAACATCCTCCCAATCACTCTCGTCGGTAGATGATTCCTGGCCAGAATTTTCTTCATCCGACCAACTCCAGAGGCGTTGCGGGATCCGTTGACTTAATCGCAATTTCGTGAGCTCGGCCTCTCCGTCTCGATCCGCTACGGCATCCAAAAGCAAGCAACATTCATTAAACCGCGTTAGCTTTTCTCCGAGTCCACAAGATACACCGTGAAACATCCTTAACACGATGTCGTTGAAGGATAGGTCGCGTCCACACTTGTTTTCAGGGTAGACATCTGGGGATTGGTCAACGCAGACCATTTGCATCTTCCGAAGAAGCTCAATGCATCGCCAGTTGAGGCCCAACAAATCGAATCGCAGTTGAAAGTCATCATATTTGAGAATTTTGTGAAACATAGAGAGAGATTCTTCAGGTTCCAAAAGCTCTTGATCCTCCACTTCCTTATTATTAGTTAGCATTACTGAAAGTGAGGAGTGTGTCAGCGGCGGAGACCTTGGCCAATACTCGTGCAAGCAGGATACTAGGGTCAAGCGCTGCATAAGAATACCGAGAGCCTGCGCCTTTATCCCATTCTCTGAAGCTTTTCACGTAGAAAGCTATAGGCTGGAACGGTCTAGGTGTTTTCAGTTTTCCCATGCTTCTGACCGCCGCATCCTCTATGCCCAGTCTCTTAATTCGCAAGATTTCTAGCATAGAGTATCCACAAGAGAGAGCCATATGCCTAAAACAATGGGAAAGCTCCCTTGGGCGTTCCCCAACGAAGAGGTATGAGTCTTCCGGATGAGAATTGACGCAGTCCAAGTCACGCCAATCGGGAGTGGGTCTAAATAGCTGCGCAGCATGTTTGAGATGAATGACACTTCGGATTGCTCCTAGTTCGTTTTCAAGCTCAGTCGCTAGAATTTGGTAGTCAACTAGATAGCCTTGTAACAAGATCCCGCATAGAATAGGGTGGTACTGTAACATCAAATTCGGTGTAATGCCGTGGATGGGCAACGCGTCGTCTTGGAAGTCGCCCATGAGGGTTGAAATATAATCCGGCCGATAGACCATGTTTATCCGCTTGACAAAATCGTCTAGGAGTTTTATCTTGGGAAAGTGAAGTTTACGAGGCGGTCTGATTGTATCCAGGTTCCGCTGGTAAGTAATTGTGTACTCTAAAAGGCATTCAATCTCCTTTTGGAACTCAGACCACACACTCCGGGGTCCAAACTTTGGCCTCTCTCGTGCGTCTGCTAGAAATTGGATGGCAAATACAGTCCAAGTAGGTACTTTCTTCGTCGTCCAGACAGCAGACAATGCCCGCATGATCTGGTCTTGGAACAGGGCAATGTGGCATTTGTCAAGTTTCTCTCGGTCGCTGCGCATTCGGTCGACCAAAGTCCCAAGCGTAATTAGGCTCTTGAAGATCTCTGCTTCGACACTTTGAATTCGGTGTTTGCGCCGAGCCCTGTGGCTTCCGTTCATCGGAACAGAGTCATTGTTGATTGAAGACTCAATGTAGGCTGTTGTACATTCACACAGCACATAGCGAATCCAACAGCAATATGGAAAGTCAGAGCTACTCTCAAAACGAGTCTGTGCGGCCGAATTAAGGTTCTCATAATCTTTTTGTTTGCCCAAATAGTCGTTATGCTCGGCTTTCGCATGGTTCCCGCAATCTTTGTTTGCGCCCACAAAGCGGTCGTACTTGGTCTCCGCATGGTTCTCGCCGTTTCCGCTATCTGGCATAGGTCGAACAAAGATTTTGATAATGTTTCTGTGCTCTTCAAATTGTGGAAATGCACTCACAAACTCCTCATTGAGACGCTGGATGACAGCAATAGCGGTATTTGCGGTAACGGCGACTGTGTTGAGAGTCTGTTCCTCAGACGCATAAGCGCGCCATAATTTTTGTACGAAAAGGCGAATCTCTGCCAAGTCGTTCAAAAAACAAAAAAGAGCAAAATTCCTTTCTTGCTGTGGAGGCTCCTCCAGCTTAAATTGTCGTGGCGTTTCCTTTTCCTCTCGTGCCTTGGAAGTCGGATTTATCAGTGGGGTCTCCGTCTCGCAATCCCAAACTTGCAGAAACCTGTATTGGTTCGGTAAATGACTTCTGTCGTGATTGTTCGTCTCTTCTTCCCTATTGACAATAGGAATCTTAGTCTCTTTGAGTGGCAACAAGATGTGGTATATCTCTTGCAGAACCAAAATGAAGTGTTGATGCCCATCAACGTGATTTTCAGTAACAGTAGAATTTGAGTCACAGTTACTGAGATAAAAAGCAGCACATTCCTTGCGTACTCTGATGACATCCTGCAACATTTCCATTTTGTCCGCGGGTACTTCTTGACTGGTGTTGAGAGCAATCGCTTTGGCCAACTGCACCAATCTACTCGTTGAAATTGTGTACTCTGACTTCGATGACGCTGACCCCGCCCTCTTGCTGCCGTTTTGCTTCCTGCTTGTGCGTTCTGGTGAGGAGAGCTCCGGGAACTTTTCTGTTTTTCTTGCCGTGTCGGTCAACCACCGGAGGAAGTCATCTGTCCCTCGTTTGTAGCGGCGATAGGAATATACCAGCAGTTGATCGGATCCCATAGCTGACGTGTAATTATCGACTGTGCCTCAGAAAAAAGAAGTACAAAGGGTACGCGGTATCGACAACGCGTAGAGATAAACAAGAGAGATGTTGTGTCGGACGCTAAATCAAAACAAACCCTACAGCTGGAGGTGAAGGTAGATTTTCATTAAAGGGACTTACTAACCTAGATAGGAAGTCTTCCCAAGGCTACTCTTTCACTCGGACAGACCTTGAGAGAAACTTCAACTTTACTCTACTGTATCTAGACCATAAGGCCTTCACCTCTTCCTAAACCATAGACTTGTCTGCCACACGAGAGGTGTTGTCTCTTTTATAGGAAAGTCACGAACAAATAGCAGCATAAAAGATAGTTAGAGTATAAATTTGTTCTTACTGCTCGCATTGTTGTTTAAATCTCTATTTGACACCTCTTCTAGCGCTCAGGTATATCTTTTCATGCATCTGTAGCGGCGACGCACCCAATTGAGGAAGGGTTGTGGCTCCTGTACATAAAGTCCAAGCAGCCTTGATAGTTCATAAGAAGCTTGTGCTGGCTTCGACTACCTGGGTGTACTCACCGACTTTTCTGCGAGACGAGAACCTGCCTCTCTTTCACTTACATATATGTGGCGGTGGTGGATCCTAGACGGCCGAGTTGTGGCACACTGTGGCGCAGACGAATAGAACTTCACCCCACTGCCCACCCACGTCTTTTTCGCTCATCCAACCATTGGTACCAACCAAATTTTGCGAGATTTTTGTTTTCTTGTTATCTTGTGTCTTCGATCTGCAGCTGAATACCTTTGGAGAACCACTACACCCACCATGCTTTCTACAAGGACGAGATCCACTCCAAAGAACCATGCGCGGCGAACTCAAACAGCAATCTTCGCAGCCATCCCCCAAGAACTACAAGACACCATTCTATCCTACGTCGACGCTAAAGATCTCCATAACCTATCTCTAACCTGCCTTACTCTCCGCGCCACAACCCTCCCCTTCCTCTACTCACGCATAACCCTAACCTGGAACATCACCAACACCTGGCTCCCCCCAGCCCTCCGCGAACCACGCTCAGAACTGCTCCTCCAAACCCTCGCCATATCCCCAGACCTACCCTCATTAATCTGCGCTCTAAACTTCCGCTTCGTAAACATCCTATCCGACGCGCCGCAAACCCTACTCGCAGTCACCCCCAACATCACCTCCCTCACACTAGATTTCTACCTCTACCACAACACAAGCCGAAGCGACCATATCAACGGCTCATCGCTAACCTCGCTCCTCAACCCCGTGAAGCAAACGCTCGCAACGCTGAAAATCTCCTATGGAATGGACCTCGACGACATGACAGACCGGCCCGAATCCTGCACACAAGGCCATTGCTCCCTTGCTAACTTCCCCGCGCTAAAGACACTCGTAATTCCCCTGTCGGTATTACTGGGCTGGGATCCAGTTCATGCGCCCCGACTATCTAGCGTGTTGCCGCGCAGCTTACTACTTTTGGTGCTGAGGGAGTACGAGCAGTTTGATAATTTCTTGCTTTGGAGTGAGGGCCATATGGATAGGGCGATTGAGGGGTTTGAGGAGGAGATGGTTAGGGAGGGGTTTGTGGGTGGTGTTAAGGTGGAGAGGCAGGTTAGGTGGTTGAAGAGGAGTTAGTTGTCTAGCTTGGGTATATCTGCGATGAGTACTTGTTTTGAATAATCATGGGTTGTCAAAGTCGGTAAACCACTCTCAAGAGCTGCGGAGCGGTTAGATATCTTAACCCCTTGAAGTGAACAGAGTTGTATATACTATAGGCTGCTTCTTTCGTCTTAATTTAATTAAAACCAGCATTGCCAATAAGACTTCTATCAACTACGTGATAGCGTAATCCTTAAGAGTTTCAAGGCGCAGGAACCATGCAGTCCGTGAATTATAAATATTCACTAAACATCACTTTCGAACAGACCAAACCCATATTTTTACACTTCAAATAGAATAATGATTAATCATCTCACACACACTTCAACTATCGAAGCTAAGTGTGCATGTATGTGATATATGTCTGTACTAAGTACGATTCATGCCGCTGTGCCATGCATTCGTAAACCTAACCAAAGGGAAATAAACGCCTAGAAAATGCGATAAACACCAGTGCAATGCTAAAGCCAAAAGCAAAAAAAAGTTAAAAAGTAGTGTCGAAGAAGAAGAAGACAAAACTTAAATGCTAAGCTCGCTGATCCGGCAGCTAGCTAAATTACCACTCCAAATATTCAGTCATAGGGCGAGGAAGGCAGGCCTTTAACCCTGGCTCCTTGACCTCTTGCCTCGCCCGCACTCCCGCTTGCTGAGTGGCTCATCAGGGAACACCCAACCGCGGACACGCTTGGCCTCGCGCTTCTCGCCGAGCTGCGGCTTGGGGATCCAGCTATCCTTCTCAAGGAAGTTCTGGCGGGTCAAAGCAGCAGGGCCGCCGACCTCCATGCGCCAGGTGCCCATGCCCTCAAAAGGGTTCTCCTTTGCGAGCATATGGAGATACCAGAGAGCAATACCAGCAGTCATTTGGATCTCGCCAGTTTCTGGGTGAACACCGTGAGTGGAGAGACGGATTGGAGCGGAGGTCTCGAGGTAGCCGAAAATAGGGATGCCAGTCTGAGCATTGACGATGGTGGGGTCTTGAGTAGCCGCAGAGGATGGGCCACCACAGCGTACGCAAAGGAGCTCGATCTCAGTCATGATGAAGCCATAGCGGCAGCCATGCTCACGCATCACGCGATGGAGGTGGGCAAGACCTTGGAGATAGAGGACCTGCTTTGGTGCAGATTCGCCGCGCATGCCGGTGTTCCACTGATCGTAGCACTTGACGAGACCGACAACGCGTCCACGACCCTCGCCAAAGATAGTCTTCTCGTAGTCAGAGGGGTAGTTGGAGACAAACTCAGGCTGCTGACGCGCGCCGGGAACGGGTTTGCAAGAGCGCATCATCATGTGCGTGCTGCCCTGGGCAACCTTGAGGGCTGCGTTGACTTTGTTGGCATAGTAATTGGTGCAGATGTCGTGAAGGGCAGACTCATTCTCGGGCTGGAGACCCTGGCGGCAAGGTTGGGGGAGGTAGGAAATCGGGACGGGGACTTCAAGAAGGGGGAGCACAGAAGGAATGGCAGTGATGGTGGTGATGTTGAAGTCGGTCCAGCTGCGCAAGTTACGGATATCCCACCAGAAGTGGTTGTTGATACCACGGGGAGCGCTTGTGACGCGACGAACAAGAGCTGGGGAGGGGTTGGGGCCAGAGAGGTAGTCGAGAAGGGTAGAAGTAGTAGTAGCAGGGAAGCCGTCAAAGCCGACATCAGCTGTGAAGGGATACTGGACAGCTGGAGCCGGGTCGAAGTCGGGGATGGTAAACTCTGGAGCTGGGGCTGGGGCTGGGGCTGGGGCTGGTGCAGTAGTGTATTGAGATACATCCTGGACTGCAGAGGAGTAGGTGGGCGGCATAGCAGTGACAAAGTTCAAGCTGGACTGAGCAGCGCTTGAAACATTGGTGACGTAATTGGGCATATTGCGATAGGTTGGGAAGCCATAGCGGTTGATGACGTTCTCATCAATGCTCCCAGCAGAGCCGGAGCGGGAGTGACCCCGAACGCCCACAGAGCGCGATCGGGTGTGCGACGCAAGTGAGGCACGACGAGGCTCCGAGTTGAAGGTGATGGGAGAGTTCAGAGTAGAGTTGATACCCAAGTCGTAGGAGGAAGTTGAGACAGGGGAGGCAACAGCGCTTTGAACACTATGGCTAAGGGGGCTTGAGCCACGTCGGATCATGGAGTTTGGTCGCGAGTAAGGGCTGTAGCCATAGAGACTGGAGGTTGAGGTAGTCCTACGGTGCCTGACTGGACCGCCAGTGGGTTCGGCAATCTGATCCTGATTGCGAACCTTAGGAAGGAGAAGTGGGCCATGCTGCCTAATGGGTGACCGCGGTGGGGTAGTGTTGGCTGTGTAGATGGAGTCTGGGGACGAGCCTTGTGAGTAGCAAGACATGTCTGAGCCAACACTGCCAGGGATGTAGTTGAAGGGAGCAGAGGGTGGTGTTGTTTGGCGGTGAAACATTGCGAGTGTTTGAATGTGTGTGTGTAAATTTGCGAGTGCTACCAGACTGAGTGGAATGAGTATGGCTTGCGCAAAATGAAGCGATGGGCAGCCATTGACTTACGCTGAGAGTGAGTGGATGAGTGGCTGGGGGTGGACGAAATTGATTATGGAATAATATTAGAGGGAGCCAGCTCCAGGAGGTCTAAGTTCCAAAGAAAAGGGAAAACAAAAGAGAATCGTGGAAGACCCGTAGGGCGGTGCAAAAGCGAAGCAGATGAATGCTGGAGTGGAGGGAGAAGTTGTGCGGCGAGGGAAGTAGTACTTATGCCTCTCGGGATTGAAGAGATCAGAACCAGTCAAGTCACGAACAAGACACGAGCGATCTAGCGCTAAAACAAAACAACTCAAATCTGAAACACGATCCATCGTGGCCCAAAAACCCAGGCCCGGGAGTTCAAGCGGTCTGGCGGCAGTATCACAACAGCATCGACTGTTGTACTGCTAGAGAAGCGCCTGAAACGTAGCGAGGGTGGATGGGCGAGTACATGGGCATTACATGGGGATTACCTGTTTAGCGAACGATTGTCTGCTATTTCTGATGCGGCGAGGGCCTGATCCGGTAGGGAAGTTAGACAGGCTGGGCTGTGAATGGGTAGAGTGGATAGAGGGTGCAGAACAGCTATACCAAAGGGGAAAAGGACGAGCGAGGCGCTGCATATCGAGGCGGTTGGCTAAGATGAAACCGGGATGCGTGGCGCCGTATTGCAATGCTACAGAGCAAAGCTGGACGCTTATTGTATGGCAGTAGGCGGCAGTTTGAGAAGAGCAGCGTGAAGGGACAAATGGGTGGATGTGGTGTTGACGTTTAGCGCCTGGTTGCCGTAAGTGTCGGCCATGTGTAAGGGCCCGAGCGCCCCGTTGGGTCCCGCGAGAGTGGGGCTGCACCTTCCTTGGGACAGGCTGCGCTTGCCTTGGGACTGGCCCGTCGTGCCTGCCCCAAATGCACGCAGCTGCAGACTGTTAAGAGTCATCGCCGGTTATCCTTGGTTCTCCCCCCGCGACTGCCAGCGATTGGACCACGACACCTCAAAGTTTCGTTTCTCACGGACGACTTGCATACGGGCCCCATATCCCGCTCTGCAGAGACAGACCGACTTCAGTGACTCATAGAGGGCGACCAAGTCGTCTTCACGACTATAACACGCTCAAGAAGTCGTCGCGTTGTGAGCGCGTTGTCGTGCCTCGCTTTTTCCGGGTCTGAGGCATCTCCCACTTCCATCTGCTGTTCGCGCCCGTCACCAGCTCGTCAGATCATCGCATAGCATCAGGATCCACGTCCATGCGCGTTGCGCTCTCGCCCAGCGACAATGTTCCAAGCTCCCACCTCAATCGCCTCCCAGCCCCCCCTTCGCGAACGTCAGTTTGCGCTCCTTGCCGTCGGTGCGGTCTTGCTTCTCTCCGATTTCCTGCCATTCTGCGTGTCCCATTGGCTGCTGAGCCCTCGACCACCCAAGCGCCGACACTGTCCAAACGTTGCATCTGGAGACGCTGTCGTGGGGAAATTTCCCTATTTCCCTAACTAGGCCTGGCCTGCCCTGTCAGTCGCTTCATGTCGCAGAGCCTCAACATCTGGCGACTGCCATGTGTCACGCCCAAACGTGGCCCTTTAAGCGCCGACATGTCTCAAACAAGGTGTATTAGGTTTGATTAGCAGTACTATTAATGCACCAAAATAACCCTAAACAGGAAGGTCCTCTCCCGACTCGGATACAGAAATGGCCGTTAATTGACCGAAATGGGGACCCTCTTCTAAAAACACCCGATGCTGTGCCTCATTGATACCGCGCGGTTCTCCTACTTCGTCATTTCAATTTTGGAGAATGAGCCTCAATTCAATCTCGTGCTTTCTTCCGTACGCGCCCAGCTCCATCGGCCCACGGATCAACCCTTTCGCCTCCCTCCGGTTCAACGAACCGGTCTTACCGCCGCTCTAATTGCTGTTCCACCTCCTCACTCCACCACTTTTTCCAGTCGACAACTTGCCGCTTAGTTCGCGCATCCTCAGCAGCGAAGACCATAGCATGGCTCAAAAATGCCTCATCCAAGTCGCATCCGAGAAACTTGCGCTGTGCCTCTGACACCGGCATCCCCTGGTTGTCAACGGCGTCTGCAGCCAAGAGAAACTGTCGTGCAAGACCTCGATCACCTCCGCCATGCCCTCCTCCAGCATAGTGAGGTGTGTACACTTTGGTTTTGCCAGTTGAGAAGTCGTGCACTCTGATAGTCGTGCTGTCATATTCAATCTCGCCCTTGCTGCCGTAGATTCTTCCACGACGCTGACAGATCTTCTCTGTGAATGCGATCATGTGGAATTGCGCTGTCTTTGCGCCGCGGCCTTTGAGTATGGGCTGCCCTTCTGCATCATGCTCCAGAGGGTCGTCATCCCAGGTGATGGTAACACACTGGTCATCACAGACATCGTTGTCCGCTTCGTACACACAGCGCCCATACCACGGCCGTGCTTCTACCTCTGCCTGTGGTGTCTCTGCGGTGTAATCTTCTTTCAGGGTTTTGAGCAACCGCTTAACCGCCGCGTCCCTGCCAGCAACTCTGTAAATTTCCTCAATTTCGGGATTGACAACTTTGACGGGCCACCCTGTCATGTGCCTCTTTTCCGTGTAAATCTTCTTTGCGCTATAATCACAGCGCTGTTCATGAGGACAAGACAGGCAATTGGTTGCTGCTCCAGCTTGCTTCGGCTTTCTCTCCTTTCTGTAGAACTTTTTAGATCCCGTTGAGGTAACGTGAGAGGGTAGATGTGGGGCATCCCCTCGACCTTTAGCTGGAGTACATAACAGCCACAAGAGGAAATCAATGTCGTGGCAGGATTTCGTCAGCAGTGAAGGCGCTGTCCGCGATTCCTTTCTCCAGTTTCCCCTGGTGTTTGGTAAGTATATCCTATCCCAAATAATGATAGTAAAAGAAGAGCATACCTGACATAGCTGTGACTGAAGTGCCACCAGCCCACGGGCTCAACATGCTCAACACTCATGATATCCCCAATAACATTCTTTTCCAGCACCAGATGTCTCAGCATCATATTGTGTTGTGAATACCTCAGCACGTGACAAATTCCAAACACGACCTCTTTGGGCTTGCTGTCATTAGCCAGGCCGTTCACATCCCCATTTGCATGTCCATTAACACCAGGAATATCCCCAGGCTTCAACGCCCTATAAATGTTCATGCAACTCTGCAAAGACGTACTCAACGGCTTCTCCACACAAACATGGACCCTAAGTCCCGCAATCCCACACACAACCTCCTCATGCATTTCATCCAACACACAAACAAAAACGGCATCAATCCCCCTCTCAACCTTCTCGCCCTTCTTCTCCTTCTCACGCCTCTCCTCCTCATACTTCACCCACTCGCGCCAATCGGAAAACGCTTGGTAAGGCCGTGGTTTCGCATCTTTCCAGACGTAGCGACGACCGAAAACGTTGCGTTTGTAGGCTATGGGTTCTGCGATGGCGGCAATAATTGCGTTGGTGGAATGGCTGGCAGCGTGGGCGTAGGCGTTCCCGCGTGAGCCGCCGCCGATGATGAGGACGCGCGGCTGACGAGCGAAGTGTGCTGGGGGCACGGCTTGCAGGAATTGGAGTTCGTCTTGGGGGATGAGCTTTGGGCGTTTGAAGAGGGAAGTCATTGTTGTGGGCGGGGTGGGGTGGAAATTAGGTGAGAAGTAGGTGAGGTAAGGCGAAGTGAGATATGAGGTTGTTATGTTAAGTTGAGTTGTTGTGAACTTGTGGTGTGTAGGCGCGGTGCTTTCCTGGTATTGCTGTATCGTGTTGTTGCCAGATAACCAGTCTCTTTCCCCGTCCAACGTGATGAACGTAAAGATAGACAGTTACGAGCTTAACTGCTACCTCACTCTTGAAAGCCGCTGAAGTACTGTCAAGAAAGTGTAACACGGACGCTCGCTCGCTATTCTTCCTCACTCTTTGTATCTGACTGCTGCCTTAGACTGCACCTATCCGCCCGGTGAATCACAAAACGAAGGTAGCAGTTTCGTGTTGCATTTGCGGCGCAGTTCGTTTATTGTTCAAGGCAGCAAAGTAGGGCGTTAGGGTAAGCGTGTATGTGTGGGTGTGGGGTTGCTTTGCGTCCCACGTGCGTATGGGCCAATGGGGTGGCCGATGATAAATCGGGCGTAGTGAGTCCCTGTAGCCTGTTCTTGTCCTGCACAGTTTTGGATGCAGCGTTTGGATGGGCAATGTGGTGGCGCAAGGGTTTGTAGTGTGTTTTTCATGCAAGGCTGGTTTGCGAGAAGACTGCGGTTTCGGTAGTAGGGATATGTGCGTTTTTTTGCTTTTCGTGTTGGGTCGTGGTTTGCGGGGTGGGGATGGGTCTTGATGGAAGCTTAAGGCATGTGGGTGCTATTGGTTGTGGAAACTTTGGCTTTGGGGATGACCATGGTTTGCTGGATTAGTTTGGAATTGTATTGAGTCGAATCAACTCCTATAGGGTATCCGAAGTTTTGTGTGGATTTATTCTATTTATTTCGGGTTTTCTGTGGGAGTAAACAAAGGGAATATTTTTCTCTACAGTTTTTTGGATTTTTTTCTTCTACAAATAGTATAGATACATATAACGGCGAATGAAATAAAGTAGTATAAAATATAAACAAGACAGAAATGTCATCATTCAGAGCCACATCGTGGTGGTGACCCCCAAGCAAGTCAGAAATTCTGTGTCTAAATCAGTGAAATGTTCAGGCTTGCTGGAAATGCTGACTGTCGTCGGAATACATCAATTGATAGTGTTTTTGCAACAAGAATGATTGTCTAAACAAACTGTAAGCTTGCACTTACGCTTTACTCAAATAAAATACCACACATACGAAGGCAGTCAAGTAGAAATTGGAATTATTTGCCACCCCTTCAGAGGGATTGTCTTTGACGGGTCAGTAACTCGTAGTTACGCTCTCAAGATCCATAGTAAAGACTGGAAAGAGAAAACTTCTTTGGGGTCTCACATTCCATAGATTTGTAGGCTGTTTATGTCTTGCTTGGCTCTCTGGGCCAAACGACTTAACTTCAAAAACTTGATTAGCGACAAATCTGGATTGAATCATGCATTAATAAAGCCCTTAGCGAATAAAACTGGTAGAACACCTTCAATCCTGTGTGATTATGCAAAGACGACTACGGAAATCGGCAGTTGCCAATATCAAAGTGAGCTCCAGAATAACATCGCCAGGTTACCAATATTTACCCACACATTTGTACAATACAGAAGACAATAAGGGACCTCGCTAATGGCCATGATCTTTGACGCTCCACTTTCTACGTTATTGAACGCTTCAGCATTTCTTTCAAACTTTTTGACGTGCTGAGAATGTGTCTCAAAGAATTGCTCCGTGTACTCGATAACAGCAGCCACGGACCCAGTTTTCTAAGAATCCAATCAGTGATCGTGGAAATCATCCGTTTTTTTGAGGCAATCAGCCCGGGCGGTCTTTAATATGACGCGAAATATTGAGCTCAACGCAAGAGCACTTATCATATGGATATGAAGCTGTTGCGGAGCAAAAATTGAGTAATTCTCACCCCTTGAAATATGCGGTATATATACTGCGACAGAAGCTATATTCAAATTCGTAGAGTAGCTTTAAATAAAACTTATCATTTGTTGCCGTCTTGTAACCTGCCAAATACTAATATTGGTATCTCACAGCGTGCAACCGGGACTTTAGAGCAGATGGTGTTTGAGTCGAAGACTCCGTTGGACACCTCAGATCCATAAATTATAGTGAAATTTGAATATGAATGAGAGGAACTCGAGCAAAATGTCCAAGGAAGTTAGTTCATATATACATGTTAAGATTAAAACCCTGGAGAGTGGGAGGCGTTGACTACTTCATGTTGTAGTAAATACCTATGGTAAGCCATACCTCGCGCTGGAGCTTTCTACAGTACCTATGGTATCAAGTAAAGCACCTCGTCGGGAAAGCTATCAGTTGAATAAGGCAATAAACCAAGAAATCCAACTTTCCCCACAAGAAATGACTAAATTTTTCAACCCAGAGCCATCATTTTCCCAAATACCGCTAATAATGATGCTATTTTCCCGCTTCATTACCATCCCAAAAGGCCCACCGTCCCAGTTCGGACTAGCCCGACCAAACCCCCCAAAATCCGGGCGCTCGTCTTGGCACCCGCGAATTTCTAGGACGAACCTCAAAGTTGCCAAAAAGCGATCACGCATCAGCTCATCCGTCTCCCAATTACCCCCAACACACCCTCCACAATGAAGCTCTCCGCTTTCCGGCCAGTGTTTCGACCACTCAACACATCACGACCATGCATCGCCAACGCATTTCAAAGAACGCCGCTATGCGCGCAACCCAAGACCCCAGGAACCACATCTTCATTTTCCTCAACGCAGCGTCTTGAGAAGAGAAAGTCGGGCAAAGCGTTCAAGGACCCGAGAGTTAGTACGTGGACCCCACGTTTCAATGCAATTCCATCAGGAAATGTAATTGAGCCCACAACAAGATTTCTCGTGCTAACATGATATCCTTTTTCTCCAGCTGCGATCCGCTACCATCTCTCGCACCCCCTAACACCACGTCCCCTCCATTTCTCCCGCAACCGTTTCCTTCGCCACTGGACTATTCACCGCGCTTGGATGCTGTTTCTGCGTAAGCGGCGATGGGCCGAGGAGCGCGAACTTGAGCGCCAGTACATGTCGATGCGAGCCGCGTGCGAGCACCTACGCCTGATGGACAATGACGGCAATAAAGTGAGTGAAGAGGAGGCTGGAGGACAGGGTTCTGATCCTATGAGGCTTGGTGTTAAGGGAAGAGAAGTTGGTCGGTTATACAGGAGTGCGATGTTGAAGAGGGGTGTTTGGGGAAGTGTGCCTGTGGAATATGCACGGTGCCAGACTGATTTCCCGCCTAAGAATGGGTGGAACCACGAGTGGACGAGGGAGTAAGTGGGCAAAATGGAAGCTGGACCTGATTGTGTATATTACTTGTATCTACAACAAAAAATACCTTGTATGAGAGCGGTGATTTGGCGACAGAGGGTTGCGGGATAGTATCAGAACATCTTCACTGTATCATACGCACATACTATAGAGAAAAGGGGTGCAATGAGCCTTGTGGGAATCTTGGAAAACGGCATGTAATATTATTAACAACTCAGCGTACACTTGACTGTATGTCCGATCCCAGCTCCCCGAGCTGCCTTCTGCGTCTTCCCCTGTTGTAAAAGAAATGAAAGGATACAAGATAAAAATGAGTGTAAGATGACTGTCATCATCATCATTAGCCAAAGCCAAGCCAGATCGTATATTCAGCAAAGTCCCCTTGGTCAATATGTCCATTAGAACAAAACCCACGCAGAAGCGCGCGTACCATGGGTGTGTTCCTTTCACACCCGCCCTCCGCGCAAACTTTTCGCAATACCAGACCAAGAACAACTCGGAATGCAGACGCTTAGCTATATATAAAGCCATAGCAGAAAAAGAACAAGTGGATGCGCCCGGAAAACTAAACTCCGCCCAATGCAACTGTAATAAAATAGTATGTAATGTAGTCCGCTCTCATAGAATGACGCAGCAACTACCTCCCTCCTGCTTGTCTACGGACAAGAGGGCAGCACGAGTTGCGGCTTCAAAGACGTCGTCGACACCATCGCCCGTTAGTGATGAGCACTCAAGGTACTTTCGAGCGCCGATCATTTCTTTCATATCGCTTCCGGCCTTCGGGGTCGTAAACCTTAGCGACTTCTTTCGCATCTCCTCTTGGGCAAGAGGGTCGTCGCGAAGGTCCTTCTTCAGGCCAACCAATATAATGGGGACACCTGGACACCGTTCGCGCGCCTCTTCAGCCCATTTGTGCTTGACATTTTCAAGCGAGTCAGGTGAGTCGACGGAGAAGCCAATGAGGATAACGTGGGCTTTGCTGTACGCGAGGGGCCGTAATCGCTCGTAGTCTTCCTGTCCTGCCGTATCCCATAGCGCTAGTTGTACGGACTTGCCGTCTACTCTACAGTCGGTGACGTAGTTCTCAAAGACTGTCGGGACGTAACGCTAGAAAGGGGACTTGTCAGAATGCTACATTGGTGAACATGCTGTGGCGCAGTATGGTACCCACCGTAGGGAAGTAGCCCAGAGTGAACACACTCAGGAGACTCGTTTTTCCGCAGGCTCCGTCTCCAATAATCACCAGCTTCCTAAAAAGTTACGCAGATCAGCATGTTGAACCTGAACCAAGCTGGCGGATTGGTTTCACATAGTCGGAAGGGCTGGTAGAATGAAGCTAGACGGTGGAGCCTGAACAATTGACAAGAACGGAGGAAAAAAAAAGCCGACCAAAGAGAGCAGAAGAAATCCGAAACGATAAAAGGTGGACATGGGAGCCATGTAGGGTTTTCCCTATTTTTAGACAAGCGTGTTTTCGGATCGGGAACACCAATGCAGGTTATCGCGCATGGCCGGGGTCATGACAACTCCCCAACTATTGATGCAGATGATCTCTGCATGGAATACGGGAGAAACAACAGCGGGAAAAATTCATCGAGACCCTGAAGAATCGAAAATATAGGGAGAGAGACACGAGAGGTAATGACAAAAGGAGACGAGGAGTAGGAAACTGTGATCGACAGGGCTGCGGCTCTGAATCATGGATAGTGAAACCGACATCAGATGATAAAATAAATGTTTACATACCTTCGCATAACAGGCTCGCCGTTCTGTGCCATTTTGATAAGAGTATGGTGTGGCTGGGGTAGTAATTGTACGAGGAAGAATTTGGGGGTGTTGGTCCGTAGTTGACTACAAGTCCAGAAAGTTCGAGGGGGTCCAAACGGCGCGGGCTATGCGGGCGGCGGGGTCCCTGGCGGATTGAGACTGAATGGATATGGGGCGCGGAGTGCAATTGAGATTGCAATTAAAGGTGAGGCAGGCCTTGCGATCAATTCCTGGCAACGAGAATTGCGAGCTTGGGTGTCTGGGAGGGCAGGAGCGGGAGGGCAGCGGCCGAGACGGTGTGAGACAGCGAGAGTCGCTTTCAAGGAACGGTCTCACGGCAGGGCGAGACAGGCGAGACGGGCAGACTGAACAGAAACAGAGAGGTTGAAGCGAGTGCGGAGCGACGGCGGGTGACGACGCTGGGGAGGTGTAAGGAGTGGTTGTTGGGCGCGGGCCGCAGCAGTAGTGGAAAGCAAGTAGGAGCAGAGATCCGAAGCAGGTACAGCGACGGGCGGGCTCAGAGGGCCTTATGAAGGAGGACACGGGCGCAGGAGCCAACAACGAACGTAGCTGGAGACGGCGGCGGTGGAGCAGGACGCAGGGCCAATAATGGGGAAGATGGTCAGGATGGTCAGGGTGTTTCGGGCGGCGGAGTGCGGTGTTGAGGTTACGATGGAGGTTCGCTGCGTGCTCCAACTGCGCCTTCGACCACTGCCAAGCCAAAATGCCGCTAACGCGACGTCGATTCGGCCAACCTCATTCACCCGCCTTGCAACACCACCCACATACGACGCCAGCCGCTGCCCACCCGCCGCCGACCGGGCACACGACGCATATCGAGCTCATTCTCGCCGCCTCGGCCGCGCCCGAGCATTCATTGCTCCTGAATTTCCCCTACAGAGTGCGTTGTGCGCCCCTCCAATTCCTGCTCCACTGGCTCTTCTGCTCCTCCGAGTGGCCCAAGCGGGCCCCAGATTGCCTCTCCCAAGCTCCTCACGATCCTCTATTCACCTTCAATCCTGACTCTCTGCTGCAGTATCTCCCTCCGGTCCTCCTCCGGCCCCTCCCTTTCCACACCCCTCCTCACCCCATGGCACACGGCACCAAAGGCCCGGCAGCACCCACAGCGCCGCCCAACGGCACCGCAGCCGGTACGCACCCAACGGCCCCCGTGAACCGCAAGAAGCAGAAGCGCCGCGAGAAGGAAGCCGCAAAGAAGGCTGCTGAGGCCCAGAAGCACCAGCCTGCGACTGCAAAGAACGGTGTGCCCCCCGCGTTGACCTCCACAAGATCTTCCCAGTCACCCGCCCGCCAACCCGCACCGCAATATGCCGAGCCTGAGCTGGACGAGCCACCCTACGACGATGAGCCAGAATTCTATTCGGACGAAGACGGTGAGCACTACGAGTATGCACATGGCACAAATGGCCACTATCAACAGGGTTATGTGGCCGCTCCGGTGGCAACGGGCACCAGCAAAAAGTCGCGGAAGAAGAAGAAAGGCGTTCAACCCGCTCTGCAGCCTGATTATCAGCAGTCCATGATCTCGCGTCAACACCCTCCACCCCTGCAAGCTCCCCTCGACACGACGAGAAAGCCCGGCTCGAAGAAGGATCGCATATGGAATACTTCCACCCAGGAGGAGCGCGAGCGCATTCGCGAGTTCTGGCTCTCGCTCGGCGAAGACGAGCGCAAGTCGCTGGTCAAAATCGAGAAAGAGGCAGTCCTGCGTAAGATGAAGGAGCAGCAAAAGCACTCTTGTAGCTGCTCGGTGTGTGGTCGGAAACGCACAGCGATAGAGGAGGAGCTGGAGGTCTTATATGATGCATATTATGAGGAACTCGAGCAGTACGCGAACCACCAACAAGATGTCGGTAGTATGCTTCCACATGCTAATTACGGACGTGCTTCCAGTACCCCACATCCGCGACCGATGATGACCACGCACCCGCCCCCAGGACACTACGATGACGACGATGACGATGAATACTCAGGTGATGAAGAGGAGGGAGACGAGGGTTATTCGAATAGTGAGATATCGTCCGAGGAAGACTATAGTTCTGAGGAACGTAGCTTACCACCGCCCGAATCCGAGTTCCTTCAATTCGGCAGCAGTTTACAAGTGAAAGGTAAAAGCTATTAACAGGCCACCTGCAATGTGTCTTGGAATTATAACATGCTGACTTTTTGTACCTTTAGGCGGGATCCTTACTGTGGCAGATGACCTGCTGAAGAACGATGGGAAGAAATTTATCGAGATGATGGAACAACTAGCCGAGCGAAGAATGCAACGAGAAGAGGAAGCCCAATACCAAGCGCATCCGAGCATGTATCGATCACACAACCATGGTCATGGTGCTCCGCCAGCCGAGGAGGATGATTATGACGATGAGGTGGATGAGGAGGAGGGATATGAGGATGATGATTACGAGGAGGATGACGAGGATGAGGATGTGCGTATAGATACTCTTGGGTGGGTGAACATTGGGCTAATTGGTAACAGGAGACCATGACTGAAGAACAGCGGATGGAGGAAGGAAGGCGAATGTTCCAAATATTTGCAGCCCGAATGTTTGAGCAACGGGTGCTCCAAGCATATCGAGAGAAGGTCGCCGCAGAGCGCCAACAAAGACTCCTAGAAGAGCTCGCGGAAGAGGACGAGCGGAAAGACCAAAAGGAGGCGAAGAAAGCCAAGGAAGCCGCCAAGCGCAAAGAAAAGAAAGAGAAGCAACGGCAGGCTAAGGCAGAAGAAAAAGCTCGCAAAGAAGCCGAATTGGCTGCTAAGGAGGCTGAAGCAAAGGCTGCCGAGGAAAAGCGATTGGAAGAGCAGCGGAAGAGACGAGAGGAGCAGAAGAAGAAGAAAGATGCAGAGCGCAGGGCTCAGGAGGAGGAGAAGCAACGAAGGGAAGCCGAACGGACAAAGCGGCAGCAAGAAGAGCGCGAACGGCAGCAGGAGGCAGAACGGAAGGCCCGTGAGCATAAAGCGCAAGAGAAGAAAGCCAGAGAAGAGATCAAGCGAAAAGAGCGTGAGGAACGAGAAGCTAGAGAGAAGGAGGCTCGCGAGAAGAAGGCAATGGAGGACAAGGAACGAAAGGAACGTGATGCCAAGGTCAAAGCAGAGAGGGAGCGCATTCGAAAGGAAGAACAAGCGGCAGCAGCAGCCCAAAACCCAGCTGCAGGTATGAGAAAGACTTCACAGCCCGTTGCTGTCGCCCTGCCTCCCCAGCTACTGAAGCAGTCCTCGTCTACAGGTTATCCTTCACCTCACTTTACCCCCGCTGTCCCCAAGGCCCCAACTCCAAGCCGGCCTCGTCAGAGCTCTCAGCAAGGTTCACACGGCTCCTCGCCAAAAACCCCTCAAGTTGCACCCGGGAGCAACACGTCCATGTCTCCTTCATCCCAGCCACAGATCCCTCTTATGCCAAAGTCTATACTGACTAAGCCGCCCACCTCACAACAACCAACGCCTGGTCTACACACTCAGCCCACGTCACCATTACCTCCCATGGGACCGCCTCCAGGCATGCAAGGACCTCCAGGAATGGGTATCTCCATTCCCCCTGGGCTCAATGGGTTTCCCCATGGCCAGGGTTCGATGATGCCTGGGATGATGGGTGGCCCACGACCGAACTTGCCAATGTTTCCGCCTCAGCCTGGAACTCAAAACTTCCGGCCATTTCCACCACCTGGGATGCATACACCGGGTTCCATGCCTATAGGGCGCGGGTTCCCAATGGATGGTCCTCCGGGATTTGGACCAATGCCTGGATTTGGGATGCCAAGCCAGCCAGGTTTTGGTATGGGGATGCCATCGCACTCTCGGCAGGGCTCAGGGTCGTTTGACAAGGGACCTAGTATTGAGAATCCGATTACTGCCCCTCAAGCTCAACCTATCCAACGGCCGGCCCCTATCCAGCGACCTTCAAGTGTGAAGCCACATGAAGAGAACAAGAGGCCACCAGGATCCGACATCGATGAGCTTGCAAACCACCTTGGCAGTAAGGCTCTTCTTGATGATGAGGAAGACATTCCTGAAATGCCAGAGCGACGAACAAGTTTGCAACAACATGGCTCTCTACGCGGCGCTCCATTAGGATTCCCGTTTCCGGATGCAACCGCCCCACCTCGGACGGACGCATACGCGCCGTTCGGAGCACCAAGTGGAGGGAGTGTTTGGGGAACACCACCAATGCATTTCCCAATGTCCGGAGCGCCGTGGGGAAACTCGCCTACGTCAAGCTTGTTCAACAACCCCTTACCGCTTGGCGGCACGCGAGCTAATGATCGAGCTCCCAATGAGCAGCGAATTGTATGGCTTCGTCGTATGGTGTGCTCCGCATGTAAGATTTTGTCTTCTCGCCGACCAACCCAGGACGGTTATTTGGACGCCTCCGAAGTGCACCACCAGATCGAATCCATGCGGTCTCCCAACGAGCCCACTGTGTCACCAGAAGAAATCAAAGAGGCTTGTGATATCATCGACAGTACTGCGACCAACGGTGGCGGTTCTCTTGAGTACAAAGAGGTTGTACCCGGGCGCCTCTCCCAAATCAAGTTTGTCGAGAATGGAACAAACCCTCCACCGACACTTGGCGAGATTGGAAGCCCCATTCCTAGCCACAGCGTACCCGTGGGCGGCTTCGGTGGGAGACCATTCCCCGGCCTCGGCCCTCAGGGCTTTTAGATGAAAGTGTTCTCCTGCATCAATCAATCAAATGTTCCAATATTCCCCAACCCACCATTTTATTTTGTTTCTCTCCTCTTAACGCGCATGACTCTGTCAGTAATAAGCCAAGGGGGGTTGAATCCGTGCATCCTCTTTTCCCCAGGCTCTTGGACCTCCTTTTCTTCTCCCCAACTTTTACACAACTTTTCATTTGGGTTCACTTGGTGACTTTTGAAGGGTTGTTGTTGCTCCTGTTCGTGTTGTGGCGTGGCACAGGTCGTGAACACAAGCACGCGCACCTCATACCAACAGAGTTACTTGCGGATCGTGGGACGGCATTTTTGTTTTCGGGGAGACGGAGTGGAGTGGGGGAATTAGGTATCTAGTAGTTAGAATGACTAACTGAACTGGACTGACCTGAACCTGATTGAGAATTGTCTTTTATGCACCGTGAGAAACTGGCTTCATTTTCAGTGTCGAGAGTCTAATTTTTGAAGCGGACGGAAGGGTTAGATACAACAAAGGCAACAATCTGGTTGGCTGATGATTGATGCTGCCAGAACCCAATCAATTGAAGTAGTTTGTAAGTCTTGAGTCCATGTTTGGTAGCTGTGCACCATAAGTTCACCCCCTTTTCCGACCGCCCACATGAGGACGACCTGTAGCAGTCTTCATAATCAGGATTTTAGATGAAGCTCTAGTGTGGGTGCGTGATGCTTATAAGAGCGTCCTGTCGCCCTCATTTGTTGTTCCTCTAGTAATCTACATAGCATCGCCAATTTCCATCACAGCAGTTTTCTACTAACCGCTCAACTATGTCACGTAGAAATTGGCGGCTATCGCATAATTTTTATTCACAAACTAACATATTCTCCCGACGAAGCCTCGCTAGGCCTGCTGACAGATGACATCTTGAAGGCTGCCTATCCCTTGTATCTCAAACCATTTGATACGAAGCCACCACTATCCAGCTTATGTAATCTTAAAACACTTCCAATGGATTGCTTTGCAATCATCGGTATCTATACGGAAGATCAGGATCTTGCTTATACATTGGAAATTTATCAAGTATCCTGAGACCTATCGCGTCCGTCTAAAAAATGATAGGTGTATAATGTATAGAAACTGTATGCACGATCATAGAAAAGTTTAAATCGATCTGAAGGGCAAGACTATGATTAAACGATAACATATGGGAAATTCAGGTCACTTGTACCAAAAGGAATCACTAAGTGGGTACCGAGTTTTAATTTCCTTTTCTCGACATCGGTAAGGGCGAAACAAAGTCTAGGGACTGTACTTTAATCGAGGAACTAGGGGGGAATATGATAGCTGAATGTAATTCTAAATGTCCTTGGTGGCGTCTATTTGTAGGATAAATACTATCCCTTATGCTTTGAGCTTCAATCATACCTTTCCAGGGCTCGATCGTTTCTTGGGTGATCGTCATAACAAATTCTTGATAGTGATTATGATGAAATGAATACTCTTAGGAGAATCTTGGTGTTTATTTTTTACAATTACGATGAGTAGCGTTTGCCATGTCAGGCTCTGATGCATACATACTTTAGCATCAAGGCAAAGTCTTCAAATCGCTGAAGTTAGTGACTTCAAGCACCTATAAGTATTTCTAGACTTTTTTTTGGTAATGAAAGGGCTTTGTATTGATATTTTCATGAAGTTTCGAATCATCTATCATGAAGAGAGTCAAGACAGTTTGAATAGGGGCTCTGGTAGTGCGGGAGTCTTGGGTAATAAGCGATTTAGCCCCCACACGTCTACCAAGTGACTAAGACAAGTAAGTACAAACCTACAAACCTTCAAACGCCGCTAGAATTTAATTTGGGGCATATTCCTGAAGGTATCTCAGGAGAGCAAGTTTCAGTGAGAATTATAGCGTATTTTTAAGAGTCTGTGTAGTTTTTGGGTGGCTTATCCAAAATCATCACACCACGATGACAGGGGCTTGTACCTGCAGCAGTGCGGCACAGCATACTAGCCCGTGACTCGCCGTGCCACATCACGAAACGCAAGCCTCAATGCTTCCTAAAATGTCTGTTCGAGGCTGAGGTCTGGGACAGGCACGTACTGGGTGTTTCATGTAGACTGGGGTTATTGTTGGGTTATCGTAAGATGATGTGTTAATCGAGTTTGGATGCGTCTTGTGGCTTCCTTGGAGGTATCATGATTTTAGTATATAAAGGTCGGTATTACAATACATGGAATGCATGTCAATCTTTTCGCTCTCTTTTCTTCTTTGGTTTCTTTTGTACGGCTTGATTGTTTTCCTATCGTAGGCTTCAAATCGTCCCGGGTTCGTTCAAAATGGCCCGACGAGCAGTTCCTACGATGAAGGTCGAGGACGAGAGAGACCTCCAATCTATGTCCGTCGCGTCACGGCTTCGTCAGCCTTTCTACAACGGCAACCGTTCGATGTTTGTTGACATGGATTATTTCAATCAAGATCCTGATGAACCCATACCTGTTTCGCCTGCAGATAGCATTTCCTCTGCCGTTTCACCCAGCATTGCCAACAATATCTGGGACGAAGAAGCAACGCCGATAAAAGGCCTTAGCCTTGAGGTCGATGCTGCAGTAGCAACTCCTTTGACTCCACCAACGGAGCTAGAGGGACCTGAGAGCACGACACCGTCTAGAACACAGAACTTGTCAAGAAAGACGGGCAATACTATTTTCGAGCGGCTAGCAGCTTGTGCTAGTAATGAGGGCAAAGGGAAAAGGGTTGAACAAAAGATGGAGATGGGTGATGAGGGCTCCTTCGCGACGAACCTGACTTTGAAATTCAGAGCCGGTAAGTGGCAACTAACGGAACTCCTTAAACAGATGTTGGCTAACCAGGTATGTTTTAGTGTCCAAGGAATGTCTGGAGAACACACCAGGAAAACATGAATACCGGAATACGTTTAACCCTGGGTCAAAGAATTCGCTTCTAGAAGTCAATAACTTGTGGTTTGAGAAATTGGCGGGAGTTCGTGGTCAAGACAACAAGAACCCAGAACAACACATAAAGCAGGAACCAAACCCAGAACCGATGCAGACTCTCAAACAAAATCCAAAATATGACCACAATTTCCCAGCAGAAGAAGCTACCTTACGTTCTCAGCACATGAACAGTCAGCTTGGGAAAATACTCCACAGCATACTACCCTTCGATATCCATAAGAGAATTTCCGAGGACGGTTCCAAATGTATAGCTTCACTCCGCCACGGCCAAAATAAACGATGCAGTTTCGGGAAACTTATTGCCACTCAAGATTTCACTGCAAAACTGGAAGCCGTAAAGGAATCTGCAAAAGACCAAAATTTTCTTGCATTCTTGGAGCTCGTGGAGACACTGACCTCTGTGACGATGTGCGGGACGCATAGAAACTCCACCCCTAGTAGGCTGAAGAAGGCAAAAGATGAAATTTTGAATGAATCAAAGTTTACAGACAGCAAGAAGGCCGTATTTGTGTCGTGGATGTCCGCTATCACGAACTCCACGCCCAACGTCGCTTCTTCCCAGGCTACCACAAGGCTTTCCATTACTTTTAACTTCGCTTCCCCGGGCTCGCGCGAAATCTCCAGAATCAAATTTCAACCTTACCAGCCTAAATGGAGTGAATTCCTGCCAGAAACCCACGCTTTGATGTCCAAGATAGTTGCATTAGTTTCAGGCAGCTTTCGCGATAGCGGGTTCATTTATATATTCTGGTCTCAGGGCAGCTTCGGCCACTTGAAGATTGGAAAAGCGAAAAACACCGAGCAGCGTCTCAAACAGTGGAACTCGCAGTGCGATCGAACATACGATTTGCTTACTCAGAATCATGAGTTTTCAGGTGGTGAAACACAGTACGCGGAGCTCGTTGAGAAACTTGTGCATATTGAGCTTAAAGCGCAGCGGCGGGTTGTGGCTTGCGAAGGCTGTAAAAGGAACCATAAAGAGTGGTTTGAGGTCTCTGTAGGACATGCGACGAACGTGTTTAATAAGTGGCGCGAGTGGGTGCAGTTAGATCCCTATGAGATCGATAAGACTACCCAGAAGCTGGTACTCAAGAGCGAGATGTTTCCGACGCTCTTGGATATTTGCAAGGTGGTGCCGAAGCAGGCTGACGGCACAATGCCTGGGCGTCGGGTTTCCCCTGGGCGAATGGTGCTCCGAAGTCATGTGCGATAGGTACAATAAAATAGAATACCATGGTCTTGAGTACTTCCCCCTTCCCTCCCTCCCCCCTCCCTTCAAAACACTCAGAGACTTGAGAGCACTGGACTGGGATATTACAATCAACATGAAAAGATTTGATTTTGACGAACAGAAATGATACTCTTTCCTCACACACACATATATGCTCTCACAAGCCCCTTGCAACAAACACACAACTTCGTATACAGAAATGCGTATTTCTCTCACTTTCCGCTAAAATCTCTAATAAACCACCCCCTCCTCCCCTACCCCCAACCCTATACAACCAAACAAACAACAGAGCCAGCCTCCCACAATGCATATGATGCCCAATCCAAATCTTTACTCTAGAGCGCGTAATGTAATGTATATATCAACGCCAGTGCCCAAAAAAAAATTCCGCACAAATAAGTTTTCAAGTCCGGCAGAAGAGTCTAGCTTTCTATAATTCATTGTTATATTTATGTCTTTTGCCACTTTTTCATCGTTCCATCCTATCCAACTCGTAAAACAACAAATAAACCTCCTTTTGCATACCCAGCACGTCACTCGTCTTGGCTTCTTTAACTCTGTCATCACTAATTCGCCACCAGCGGTTACTGGGTTTCTTATTTTTGCGTTTGAGTGGATTTACATCTGCGACAGCGGCGGCTTTTTCTTTGAGAGAACGAATACTTTTTTTGGTTGATAGGGATGTTGATGTGGGAGACGATGTCGGGGGTTGCAGGGAATCTTCGTCGGCGGTGCGTGGAGCGGAAGTTGGGGGTAGTGGTGCCATGCGGGGAAGATCTGATGATTGCGAGGAGAGGGATTGCACGGAGGGCGAGTCTAGAGCTGGGGTGGAGGGGATGGGTGAGGCGCGCTCATTGACGGTGTTTAGGTTTAGTGAAGACATTCGCGGGCTCTGAACAGCGGAGGGATTTGGACTGCCTTGCAGACTGTATACGCCTCCTACACCGAAAGAGGCTGGCGTGGAAAACGGTATCGGTTGGACTTGGCGCCGGAACGATTCATAGTGGCCGCTTTGATGGCTGCCCTTGTGCGTTACAGTACCTAAGAGTCGGTAGTTCTTTCGGTTCAAGAGACCGCCCAGCGGAAGACTCTCGGGGAATGAGACTTTGGCCATGTTCTTGCTCGAAGTGCTTGCATTGAACATGGAACGCGAGAGGTGAACCGCCAGGACTTTGGGGAATGAGGAAATGTACATGTGGCGAGCTATCCGGCGTTTGGGCGCAAGATTCGAGTCTGGTAGCTCAACGTCTTCGGGGTATTTCTCAGGGTCGCTTTCTAGGGCTGTGCGAATCTTTGTGATATCGGATTCTAACCGCTCTTTCGCTTCTGCGCTCGAAGCACGTGATAGTTCCTTTTCCTTGCTCTTCAACGCGTGTTCCAGACGGCAGTAATCGCATTTGTAATCATCGATGTGTTCTACTTTTAGCATGCCATCGAAGCAAGCATTTAATGAGGTTGAGGACCTTTGTGGTACGTTCAAGGTCAGTGTAACGAAGGTTGATACGGACGGCTTGGGCTTGAAACCGCAAGTCAGACACTCGATCTGGGACTCAATCTTGCCTTCAAAAGGGAAACCTTCCTCGTCGAGAGCCGACCCATCCTTATCTTCCTTATCCGCCTCTTCCGAGTTTCCATTTACCACAATCTTTGTAGGGGCGACACCAAACTGCTCCACGATTTCTTGACGCTCAGAGGCTGTATCCTCGTTTGTTATAGAGATTCCTAGTCGTTGCGCTTGCCGTCTGGCTTTAGAACCAGCATGGTATTCGTCGCACACCCGCTCAGTCACGATTTGGAGGAACTCCTGCGCATCCTGCTGCTGCCGGCTGATACGGGTACCGAAGGCCCGCTCGAGGGCGCGGATAAATGGCTGGGGAGAAATTGTCTTCTTGTATATCGGGCGCTCGTTCAACTTGTCCAGCACATCCTTCAACGCATATGTGACCAAGCCGTGTTGTAAGCCTTCGAGCTTTTTCACCTTGCCGGGCGGCGCATCTCCCAGATTTGATTTTTCCACATCCACATCATATACTTCGGGTCCATCGAGTTTCCGCCGGTGTGTTTCTCTTATCAGATATAATCGCAGGTCCGGGAGTCCGGCCAGTGCTTGGAGGGTTGAGTTGATAAAACAGTCGTTAGCAGCGTTGGAGAGGCCGACTACGCCTTTCTTCTTGGAGCCACCGGTGGCCTCGTCATCCAGAAAGAAGGTCGGGCCAAATACGTATACGAGGGTAATTGCAGCAAGGGAGGCTCCAGCAGCGTAGGTTGCTATCGTCAGTGGTTTTTCAGGCATCGCGGATCGCGGATCTCCGGAGCCCTCTCCGCAGTAACCGTGGGTCGAGTAGCCGTAGGTTATCGACAGAGAAGGGCTGGCAGCGGGAGGATGGGGACGGAACGGCGAGGCGCTGGGGCGGGGCAGGGTAGAACAAGCAGTGAAGCCTCACAACTCTCCATTGTCTGACAGCAGGCCGTGGGTCAAAAATCTTCGAGTCGGCTGCGCGCGGTCAATCTTATGTCGTTGTTTCGTGAGGGCGGGAACTAGCAAAACGAATGCCGCGTGATTCGGAGCAACGCCAGAAATTGGGGCACGGACCCCTGTAGGCTCTTCGCAACCTTCTCCAGAATTGTAGATTCCAATCAGCATTTTCGTGCATACCCAACGAACCAAACCTCTCTCCCCCAACACCCCTCGAGCAATGGCGTCCATGGCACGGCCAGCTCTGCTGCCTCAATGCACATCATGCATCCGCCGGGTGACGCGGCTGGGCTTGGATGCGAGGAGTCCGCTGCAGCATCAAGTCCGCAACAAGACCAAGGCCGCAAAGGAGGAGGAGCGCAACATCATCGTCAAGCTGCGGAAAGATGTCCAAGGCTTTGGGAGCGCAGGTATGTACCTTTGGCCAGCAATTGCTGCCTTTTCTGATGCCATTGACGCAGATACTAATACTGCACAGGCTCCTACATCCCTGTTAATCCGTCCATCATGCGTAACCGCTGGTTCCCAGGCCGCGTCGCCGACTATGTCCCCGTCACCCAGCTGAAGCAATTGAAAGCGCAGGAGGTCGACATGTCAAGAGATGTCACATTCGGAATGAGGGTGAATTTGAAAGAAGCTGAGGAGACCCGCAAGGAGGTTGTGCCTCAGAAGCAATATGTGCGGCCGATTGAGATTGAAGGACTTTCTGTACGTTTTTTTTTTTTTGCAATCGCATGGGAAAATTATTGTAGCATGTCAAGGAATATGATGCTAACTCAGGGAAAATAGCCCCATCGATCCATGGAGCTCATTGACACCTTTGTCTCGGCCACGATCGACTTCACGCGTCAACCCATCGAACAGGAGAAGCAACAGTCGCAACCGCACTATGGTGCATCGAGTGCGGCGGACGTTCTGACAGCGGCGGCCATCTCAAGCAAGCCCAAGGTGGCTAAGAATGCCATCTACGGGTCAGTGTCAACGGCCGATGTTGCCGCGACAATCAAGAGCGCATTGGCGCACAACGACGAGGCGGCGCGGGTTACTCTGTTGGATAGTGATGTGAAGTTTATCTCAGGTCATGAGGAGGGCGACACCTTGCGAGTCAAGCAGCTGGGCACGTTCAAGGTGGAGATTCGGGTACCAGGCGCGGAGAAGGCCCTCACGAGGAACGTTCGAGTGCGGGCCAAGGAGCAGCAGTAGAGAGTGAAGTGGGCTGTGGTCATGTTTGTGGATATGGAGTGAGGAGTGAGGAGTGCGAAGAGCCAAGGAGCACGAGATGGGCTCCAGACCTCGGACAAATGTTCCGTTCGCTGTAAAGATATACCTGTATAACAGCTGTAAATACCGGAAGGGAGTAGATTCGGAAGAATGGATACGGGCATGAAGCCGTCGACCGGAGCACGAGAGCCTTCTAGAGTGGTGAGCGGTGATTTGCGGGGCGGTGATTGGTGGGCCTTGGTGGCTCAACCATCAGTGATGAAGGGCAGGCGACCACCTGGGCAGAGCCCCTTTGGCCGTGGGAAGAGAAAGCAATTCGGTAATTGGATGGCGTACAAGCTTCTGTCGAGGTGGAGGAGGTGCGGGTACGGAGAGAGTCGGACACGCACGTATGACCTAACAACCGCTTTGCCTAGCTTCTGCCACAGATGAGCCGAGCTGTCGCGGGGTGATGACTTCAGAGCGCGGCCGTGAAGCCCCCCTTGGAGCCACTCACTTAAATGGGGCGCAACCCACGTCGCCCGCCTTTCTCGAAAACTCTGCACCTCCAATTGCAATTGACTTGCCCGTGACCTGCTGCTTTTTGCTTTTTGCTTTTCCTAGCATACTCGGTGAGATTGAGCGCTTTTCTCACGTTGGTTTTGCTTTTCAGCGCGCGATAAAGTGAGCAGTTCGCGTTTGGGCGGCTTAGCGGGGTTGTTGCATGGGACAACCCCACCTTGCCCGCCGGTGCTGTGCTGCTTCTTGCATTTCGCCTGCATTCTTCTTGTCAACACTCTCACTGTCCCTCACCTTATCAATTCATATATCACTTCTGCCTCCCTCCACCATCTCTGCTAACCCGCCAGAAATTACAGTAAACTCCACTTCTTTCCACATATCCTACAATCATCATGGGTGCTCAGGACGTTCTCTCGCGCAAGTCTGGTGTATGAACAATTCCCCCCTCCTTCGCTGGGGCCACCGGAACCCCCCACTGATAGCAAGCTTTAGGTCATCACTGGCGACGATGTGCTCAAGGTACACTCCTCGCAAGGCCTCAATCGAGCTCGAGGCACCTGCTAACAGCTCCTCCAGCTCTTCCAGCACGCTCGAGACACTGGCTATGCCATCCCCGCCATCAACGTGAGTGCCTTAATATGACCGACCCAACAGACAAAACTAACCCAGCCAGGTCACCTCTAGCTCTACCGTTGTAGCTGGTGAGAGATTTCAATTTCTCAACAAATTTTCGCATCATCTAACCGCTACTCAGCTCTCGAGGCCGCTCGTGACAAGAAGAGCCCCATGTACGTTTCTCCCAATGCAATCCCCAATCAATCTGTGACGCGTTGCTAATTGAAGTCCAGCATCCTCCAGACTTCTCAGGGTGGTGCTGCCTATTTCGCTGGTTAGTATTCCTCCATTCTTCAAATCCGTCCTCCCTTTGCGCTGCCGCCGAACCGCGGGGTACACGCCCAGTGATCGAATGAGCGCCCCTGGGCACATGTACCCAACATGAAACCTTTCCCGGGGCAATCAGACAAATATTCGCATCATAGCGGTCCATTCGAGGGAAAATTGAACACACTTTTGGATAGAGCTGACTTTCTTCCAAAGGCAAGGGCGTCGACAACAAGGACCAGGCTGCCTCCATCGCCGGTGCCATCGCCGCCGCCCACTACATCCGTGCCGTTGCCCCCGCCTATGGTGTTCCAGTTGTTCTTCACGTAAGTCATCTGGCACAGTCAACTCATAATTCCGAGATCAAAGCTAATGGTCTGTAGACCGACCACTGCGCCAAGAAGCTCCTTCCTTGGCTCGATGGGTATGAGGGACCCCCCCAGAAATGGTCTGAACGAAAATTGACAATAGCTTTTAGCATGCTCGATGCCGATGAGAAGTACTTCAAGGAGCACGGCGAGCCCCTCTTCTCCTCCCACATGATCGATCTCTCCGAGGAGCCCGTCGAATGGAACATCAACACCACCGCCGCTTACCTCAAGCGCGCCGCTCCCATGAAGCAGTGGCTCGAGATGGAGATTGGTGTGTTGATTGTATAAACTGGTTGACATGGCAACAAGCTAATAATTGATCAAGGTATCACTGGCGGTGAGGAGGACGGTGTCAACAACGAGGGTAGGAAAAATGCCTGAAACTTGTCCTATATTAGACTCGGCTAATCGACGCATAGATGTTGACAACAACTCCCTTTACACCCAACCCGAGGATATCTTCCAAATCTACAAGTATATATCTACTCACTTTGAACTTAATGAATAAAACTAATCTTATTGAAGGACTCTCTCACCCATCTCCCCTTATTTCTCGGTATGAATCACCCTTCGACTACAACTCGTACTTCACTAACACACCTGGTCTATAGATCGCCGCTGGTTTCGGCAACGTCCACGGTGTCTACAAGCCCGGCAATGTCAAGTTGCAGCCCGGTCTTCTCAAGAAGCACCAGGCGTACGTCAAAGAGCAGATTAAGGCTTCCGAGGACAAGCGTAAGATTCACAATTTCATCCTTGTTTTCGAGCCTAAAACTAACTTTACTGAAGCTGTCTTCCTCGTCTTCCACGGTGGCTCCGGCAGCTCCGTCGAGGACTTCCGTGAGGCTATTTCGTAAGTTTCGATGTTCGAAAACCATCTGAAAAGCCTAGTTCCTAATATTTCTCGCAGCTACGGTGTCGTCAAGGTCAACCTCGACACTGACCTCCAGTGGGCCTACCTTCAGGGGTGAGTTTTCTAAGAAATAATTGATAATTTGGATGATCACTAACATCACTAGTATCCGTGACTACATGTTCGAGAAGAAGGACTACGTCTCGTCCCAGGTTGGCAACCCCGAGGGTGCTGACAAGCCCAACAAGAAGTACTACGACCCCCGCGTCTGGGTCCGCAAGGGAGAGCAGACCATGACAAAGGTAAGTAACCTATTTGTAATGTTGGTCAGCGCCACTAATGTCCCTCTAGCGTGTCGAGGTCGCCCTCGACGACTTCTATACCAGCGGCAAGTTGTAAATCCGCTGGCTTAGACAAACAATTCGCGAGTCTTGATATGCAGTTAGGGCGTTCATGGTTGGTGGCGGTGAGATAGATTGGAAAACTATTGGCTATATTAGTTTGAGCAGTCGGTAGAAATAAGGAGACATGGAATTGTAATCCCTGTACTCATAATGCCTCCCGTGAGTGGTTGGCAGCAAAAGATATAAAATGAAAAACCAAATTTTATCAATAAGGCCAGATCATACCATATACGAAAGATGATGATCGCAACGATACCAGCGACGCAAGAAGAATGAAAGGTGCTCGTATTATACTTTCTTCCATACCATATGCTTAGCGTTTTGGGCACCCGGTTGCCCATCTTGAGAAAAGTGGAAAGTGGAATAGATTGGTGACGATCTTCATTCTCGGAATGGGTCGGAAGTGAAGTGTAATTTATTTTGATGTCGATAGAGGTGTGGTGGTGGGTGATGGTGGGGCCAAGAGGGGCCCGTTGCAGGGGTGGCGTGATGACGTAGGTATTGTTTATGTTTTATCAATCAATCGGCGGTTTTTGTGTGTTGAGGGGAGTGAGTGGGATCTAGATATTTGTCCTGGAGTTTAAAAGTCGATACACTCGTAGCGAAAACCCACGTGCCGAAAAATTTGAGGGGTACTGGAACTTCACATAATTATAAGTCCCGCATATACGCGGCCTTTTTAAAAAGAATACATAAATAATACTATATAGCCTTCTATTAATGTTGGGAGTCTATTAGTTTTTTAAAATACGCTTATCCTGTCGACTTCTGGCCTGATTCGATTAGAGCTTTTTTAAGGGGTGAAATAACGTCTCTTCAATATCTCCCTGCCACTTAGCTACGGTTTCTCGGTAATAGTCGTAAGAGGGGTATGTTAGGAACTTACATTCGAGAGGGCAGGGTGCGTGGGTTAAGTATGGCAGGCTGACAACGTATGGCGAGGGCTTCATGATACCCCGCCAAGGACCCAGCGAGATTACATCATTGGCGCCAGACACGTGATCCCAGGATCCCATTACGCTTGGCAAACGCCACGCTTGGGACTATGGGACATCCCATAGGAATATCATGGAAGGCCTTATGGGATTACCATGGGCCCTTATATATATAACCAGTAGACAATGGGCTCTCCTAGAGACCATTGTGTTCAACCTAAGTTTCTACTTGAACATACACTCTTCTTCTGATTCACCTACCGTGAAACGTTTCACCACTGCCATGGTACCCCTCATCACCCGAGAACCAACCCTAAGCCTTACCTCAAGTCTTAACAGTGTAGTCTAAGCTAAACAGTGTTATGAAGTTACTTATAAGCTATTATTAGCTATTGTGTTAATATGCATGCGTAAATTTATGCAGCGTTGCCAACCCTTTAGTAGTACCTATAAGTTATTAATATTCTACTTCTGGCTAGTACAATACTACCGCACTATTGTACGTAATCAAAGCCGTGTTATTTATTTTAGCAGCCAAATGATGACTGGTGGTTATCAACATGTTCTCCTATAGTCTACACACATCTATTGTAGCGTAAGAGCATATTTGAGTACGTATCAGCTTGGTCCGACTTGCCAAATAATATACCGATTAGCGGATCAGGTGCTGCACCGTGATACTATAACTCACGACTCTTTATCACATGCTTGAAGATCCGCGTTCATATTACTAAGCGGACGGAGAGTAGTAATCCCTAGAACATTCGATAGGAAACCTACGACCAAAAACATAAATACTTGTTGCTCCCCGGCCCTCTCGATAAAATAGAGATTGAAAATAAACATAGAATAAGATGAAAATAGAATAAGATGAAAAGTGTAGAAGCCTAAACTATATAAAGTCTAAGAAGCGTAACGCGACCTGAAGCATGTCCAAAACAGGCTACCTCTTTATTTACTGCAGAGCAGGTCGGTCGATATTCGTTAGGAAGCCATAGCAGCCGCAGCTGATCGAGACAGATCCAGTGGTCTTGGACGAAGATACGAGAGGGCTGGGTCCTTTGGAATGAAGGTGATGGCGCGGGAGAAGAATACAGTGGGATATCTCCTCGGTCTGTCTGAAGATACTTGCCATCTGGCGAGAAGGCTGCTGCGAGGCCCCAGAAGGAATGGCCTTCGAGCGTACTGCGGCACGTCCCAGTCGCCGCCTCCCACAGCCGTACTGTGTTATCGCCAGAGGCCGACGCAACTAGCTGGCCATCTGGCGAGAAGGCTACCGCGCCGACCCAGTCGGAATGGCCTTCGAGCGTACTGCGGCACGTCCCAGTCGCCGCCTCCCACAGCCGTACTGTGTTATCGCCAGAGGCCGACGCAACTAGCTGGCCGTCTGGCGAGAAGGCTACCGCGCGGACCCAGTCGGAATGGCCTTCGAGCGTGCTACGACATGCGTCCCAATTGGTTTCCCTTTTTGACAGCATACTAACCTGCTGTGGTACTTTGTTCTCGAAAGCTTGCCGTATTAGGCTCATCTCTGGTGCGTACACTAGTGCAGAGCAGTATAGCTGCAATGGAGCATCTGCTATTATAGACTGAAACCGTAGTACAAATCGCCTAGCGTCCTGAAGAAAGCTTGAAATAATGCTCGCTGATGGCTATATTTACATATTAGTATAGCACAAACACATAGTTGATATAGAGATCTTACATTAATAAGAGATTTAAGGTTATCAAGCAAGTAAAGACACGTGTGTGACTCTCTCATTAGGCTCATAGCCTCGAGCCAATGTAGTAGATCCTCCTGGAGAAAGAGGTGTGTTGTATCTCTGTCAGCTATCTTTTGCTGACTTTGCTCTAGATGACTGACCCAGTAACGACACGCATACTGTAGCTCAGGTGACAAACTACTAGAGATGATCCCTTCATCTATCTCACTTCTCAGAGTTCCGGATTCTGACAGGTTGCATACGTTCTGACGTAGGCCGTCTGGCTCTGGCTTAGACATGAGCTCAAGACAGTAAGACGCAAGGTTCTTGTGCGTGTCTCTCGTATCCACCCAGAATTGGTGCACATTTAGTCTTTGGCGATCGACAAGAAAATCGCGGAAAGATAAGTGAAGTAACCTGACAGGAACGTCTTGACTGTCAGGAACACTAAGGACAGAGTGCAAAGCATCTAGCCGGCACTCTACCTCTTTCTGTGGGACTTGTAGAAGGCATGCAAGGGACCTTATAGAGAGCGGGCGCTCTAGAACAATAATGCTGCCTACAACTTTTCGAAATGCGTGTAGCCACGCTTCCTTCTCATCCTCTTCCTGCTTAAGAAGCAGCTGCTCTAGAATAGGAAGATAGGTTGTATCAATCTGCGAAAAGGTCGACTTCTGATACTGTAGCACCTTATTTAGATAGCCTTTAGGGTGACCTCCCTTCGTACCGATATATCGGTACACGGTAGTAGTAAAGATAAATAGAGGTACAGTTAGGTCGACTAGCGCCTGGATCTGGTCTGTTGTTGGCTAGTCTGGAGAGAGGATGCGATCTTGGCGTATTACACTAAGCTCATGCTTATAGAAGAGACGTATATCGTGTTTAATAGTGTTCTTTGCGACTTTATGAAGGATAAGGTCTTGGTAAGCTCTGTTTGGCATCTTCTGAAAGCCAAGACGAATGTGGAGCTCTGGTCTGCTCGTTACTAAGACTCGTAACGATACTAGCTGCGTGTGCTTGGCCCGAGTGAGAAGTTGGAGTATGACTTGTATGTCTTCTTTCCTCTTACATTCGTCTAATGCGTTAATAATAACTACCTATGTAGGCCTAGTTAAGTGTGTTTGTTGCACCCTAGAGAGTAGATATAGAATAAGTTTCTTAAACTGATCCCTTAGTGCCCTCTGTGATAAGGCCGAGTCTTCGTTGAGTGCTTTTCTGATGCCCGGTAGTATTCCCGGTTCGCGAGTAACTAGGTTAGCTGCGATGGTGCTGAAGAACTGGGAGGCATTTCCGCGCTCGCCCTCGCCCTTCTTAAAGAAGAAGCTCGCTCCTAGCTGATTATTTTCGGCAAACGATTGGGTAGTAGTCCGTGCGATCGTTGATTTTCCCGTGCTAGCTATACCGTATAACTAGAATATAGATTTGCTATCTTTGTTGTTCGCCTATCCTTTAATAGTATTTAACAGCTCGGTACGGGTATTCGGTAGACATCGTGCGTTGTGCTCTTCGGTGTGCGCGTTAAACGAAGCGCCTGTTGCAATAGGTAATTTAGTTAAGTCTAGCTTCCGGTTTATATTAACTACTAAGGCCCTAAGAAATAAGTAAGATACTATGTCTATCCACGATAACTTAGAGTTTAGAGGCTTACGTCTGATCGACCTGAAGAGTAAGGCTAAAAGTATATCCATAGTTCTCAAGATTGTGAACCGTCTTCTCTACCTCTGTCTTCGTTAATGGCTATTTTAAGGCTCGGACACTAAATCGCTGTATTGCTTTACGGCTCCGGCTAGGCTCAAGCTTAGCCTTGAGTTTAGCCTTAAGCTCTTTTAATTCCTGCGAGCATCTCTAGAGCGGGTCTAGCAATTTATTAGTAGTAGAGAGCGGCGACGAGCCCTGCTTGTCTAGGAGGTGTTGAAGCTTTTTAAGGACATTCTTAGCATCGTTTACCTTTCGGTAGAGGCGCTCGATATCGCCCTTTGCGTGCTTAACCTCGACTGAATACTGGTAGCAGAGCTTTGCGACTTTAGTGGATATGTCGACGACAGCTATCACACTTGCCGCTCCCGAAAGGCCGTCCATGTGGCGCGTAGTACGGTCTAAAGCGGACGTGGTTCCATAGAGGCTCCAGTGTAGGGTCGCAAGGCGGGGAGACCGTTCCGTGAGCGTTAAAGATATTGACATTCATCTTGAGTGCGACAAGGCTGAGAAGGCTGCAGCGGCTGAAGGCTTGACGCTGCAGCGTCGACGTGGGCTGCCAGACCTGTGCTGTGCCAGCGAAGGTCTGTGTCGATTGGACCCTGCCGCTGAGCGTACACTGAGTATTACCTAAGCTAAGCTACACTCCCATTGGACCGCTTTGACTGGGGGTACCGACAGCGAGTGCCTCCGTAAATTGAGCGCTGAAGGAATGTATGGGGAAATTTTGTTCCGTTACCCTCAGATGGACACGAGGAACATTATATTCTAATACATCTTCGCTATTGGAGCTTGCCATGGAAATAGAGGTCTCGCTGGTTCAACCTCTTCCAGCTGCGCTCCCTCTGGTGCCGATGAATCAACTATCTCCTCTACTGCCACTCGCGCAGCATTCTCGCGTGGGCGACCGCGCTTCTCCTTACCTTTAGCTGCCTTAGCTTTATCTTTCGCATCGCGCTTTGCTTCTGCTTCCTTAAGGTCCTCAAAGCTTATTACCTTGGCCCTTCCTAGGACTACTAATCTAGTCGATCGGCGAGCTTTAACTTCGCCATTGATCTTAGACAAGAATCAATTCTAATCTTAAAGTAGGGTTTGTTTGGCGAATGATGTCTTAGCAGCGCTTGCGAGTTTTTGTACGTGCCTCTGTAGGCGGCGGTTACTTGGGCCACTGAGTTATCGGTTAATCAGGCTATGCAACGACATGAGAGCTTCTGTTGATACAGGTGTCACATGTGTTACAGGTGTAGTAGGACTTTGCAGGCTTGGGTCTTGCGGACAAGTTACCACCGTACTAGGTGGAACTGTAGGGGCTGGTGGCGGCTTGGGTGTATGTCGGAGCACTCTCTCTGGATTGATCGGAAACTGTGGTACCTACGGTACCTATAATATAAAGGACGTATACATGTTTTTGCATCACCAAATTATGGATAGAATTTTGTCCTTACAAAGTATACAAAGACTGTACAGTAGGCTTCATTTGCCATGGAACAGTCAATAATGAAGCCGACGTAATGTCTGGCCTATCATGTCGGAACAATATTTGCAGATCGTACGTAGTGCCAAGTTCAGCCAAACATCAGACAGATGCCAGATCAACAATTCGATTGCGCATTATGCGATTGCCATCGAGATCCATGGTTCTAAGGAAGAAACCTGATTGTTGTTCTTGGAAAGGCATAGCACGTGATCGACAATTAGTCGTAATGCCGGAGTAGTCGGCATAAGGGTAAGGCTTTGCTAACCCGATACGGCTAATACGATTTCATCATTCACTACTTCAGATCGACCGAAATGATGTCACAATAACAACTAATTTTCCTAATGCGGGTTGAATGATGCGGCATCAGTAAAACATCATAGTGAGATGTTAGTTTGCTTGTGCAGGAGAAACCGGTTTGGTGAGAGGAAAGGTGGTTTATAAAATGCCCATGGCGTGGCGGTTTGAGCAAAGCATCGTCTATCTTACTTATCTATTCTGAGAACACCAAGGAAGATCAGATATTTCTTGAACTTTAAATCAAATTAAACCAAGTATTTCAATTCTAACAAGTATGACGGGAACCGGCGAAAGTATGGGCGATAAGATCCGCAAAGGTGTAGGACTTGTTCATGTATGTTGAACCTTAACCGTATCTCCAAGTCTCATATACATGTTTACATTCTTCTTTCTCAGGGAACCGGCGAAACTATTCGTGGAAACTTCAACGCCACTGTTGATTCAGCGGCTGGCGACCGCACCAGCGCAGCTAGACACGAAAATGTGGCCGAGAGAGGCCTCGATGAAATGCAGCACGGCCATTACCATGGCACAGGAGCCGGCGTCACACCCGTTGATACGGACCGAGAACGTCAGAACAGGGCTCTCCAGGGAGAATACACATCACACACTGGATCGACGAATCACGGCCCTCATGCGACCAACATCGGCAACAAAGCTGATCCTCGAGTAGACTCAGACTTGGACCATCGAGGGGTTGGTACAGGTCTAGGAACTGGCACCGGTACAACTGGTACTACTGGCCTAGAGACTGGAACTACTCATGGAACTACTCATGGAACTACTCATGGCTCAACGAATTACGGACCTCACAGTTCGAACATTGGTAACAAGGCTGACCCCAGAGTTGACTCGGACTTAGATGGTCGAGGAACAATGGACACTTCCACAACTACAACATCGACCACTGGACCGCATTCTTCAAATCTTTCCAACAAACTTGCTGGAGCACAAGACACAACCACCACTACTGGTACTGTGCCACCTACCTCCAACTTCGCAAGCTCCCTTGAGCATGGAAATACCCATCACGGAACCACACACGACTCCACCAACCACGGACCCCACTCTTCCAACCTCGCAAACAAACTCGACCCGCGAGTAGACTCGGATAGAGACAACCGCGCGGCAGGCATCGGCGCTGGAACCGGAAGAACGCACCAAGGCAACGTCGACTCTCTCGTCGAGGCTGGTGAGAATCACCGTGGCCCCAGAGTGGGGTTTACTTCAGGCCCAGGAACCGGCACAGGCCTTGAAGAAGCACACGGCCAGGGCAGAGTCGACTCCCTAGTCAACGGCAGAACCGCTGGAACAGCTGGAACAGCTGCTACCGGAACGACCCACAGCTCTACGAACTACGGCCCCCACGACAGCAACATCGCGAATAAGGCCGACCCCAGAGTAGACTCTGACCGTGACCACCGTGGAACCACCACACACGGCACAGAGTATACCGGATCTACGAACTACGGACCCCACGATAGCAACATCGCAAACAAGGCCGACCCTAGAGTAGACTCTGACCGAGACCACCGTGGAACCACCACACACGGCACAGCGTATACCGGATCGACCAACTACGGACCCCACGACAGTAACATTGGCAATAAGGTCGACCCAAGAGTAGACTCTGACCGCGACCACCGTGGAACCACCACACATACACACAATACAACACACACTGGCACGACCAACCCCCGCGTAGACGAAGTCACCGGCGCAGGAACGCACTCTACGAACCACGGTCCTCATGACAGTAATATTGGCAACAAGGCAGACCCCAGAGTTGATTCAGACCTGGACAGTCGTGGAAAGACATCAGCGACTAATGGACCACATTCGTCCAAGATTGCTAATGTGCTTGATCCGAGGGTTGATACTAAGACTGGAACTTGGAAATAAGGTGTAATGATATCCACAAAGTGTTGTTTTTGATTATTGATTGGATGATTTATGATTGAGTTTGTGGTTCTGGTGGTAGTGTTTCGAGACTGGACGATCGCTTAGATGAGGGATTGCATGATGATTGCTTTGTAGTATAATGTATGACTAAGTGTTTTCTTGACGTTTCTACTACGATATGGCTATGAATTGCATTGCGCATCAAATAAACAAATAACAATAGAGTTGCTAGTCATATATCTATTGATTTAGGCTCGATGCCGCCAATACCCTCTAAGAGTCCAATGACAAACGTGAGAAATATCCTCTATCTATACCCCCATCTAATGAAAACAGCCCTATTCCTCTAATAAGCTCAGTAATCCTAAGAGAAAAACTTGTCATCGCCGCGTTCACTGCTGATACCTCGTTGTCCTATGCACCAACCTGCCCCTAACCCAAACCGCAACTGTATTCCGATCATCACCCGCATAAACCCACTTCTCGACCAGCTCCTCCCAACTCTCCCACCCAAAAACATCAACCGGGCCGTCTTCGAACCGTGACTCCTCCCCCTTGAACGTCTCCACGCACTCGGCAACATCTCCCAGAAGAATCATCTGAGCATCAAACTCCTTGCCCACTTCAAAGCCACCCACCTTATCCTCCATACCAACAACAGCTGCTCCACCACGGGTAGCCAGGTACAAAGCCTCAGAAGTGGAAAGCTTAACGCTGTCATCAGAATTCATGGCAAGATGTCTCGACACCCAAATCGTCTGCCGCACATTCTCCAAAATAGATGGATTATATCCGCCAGAAACATCCGTCCCTAACCCGACCGTCAACCCATCATTAAGCAACTGACGTATCGGCGCACAGCCAGACGTAATCGCCGTATTAGAACCAGGACAATGCGCGATCTTTGATCCTCGTGCTTTAATCGTCTTGCGCTCCTCCTCACTCAAATGCACCGCATGCGCGAGGATAGTTTTCGGCGTGAGCAGATCCGTAACGTCGTAGACATCAGTGTATGATTTCGAGGAAGGGAAGAGCTCGGCTACGAGGGCGATTTCATTCTTGTTCTCTGAGATGTGGGTTTGGATGTGAGAGTCTGTCTCCTTGGCTAATTGGCCCAGCGCGGATAGGCAGTCGTGTGTACAGGATGGCGCGAATCGCGGTGTTATGATTGGTTTTACTATGGCGCCTTCTGGGTCTATGGATCGGATGTATTCGATTGAGGCTTTGGAATCTTCGATTGCGGACGAGATGCTGGCGTCGCGGTAGTATTCGGGGCTGAGGTCTGAGTTCATGCAGACTCGGCCTACGAGGGCGCGTTGGCCGCGCTTCAGGCAGATGTCGGCGAGGAGGTTGGTGGCAGGGACGTGGATGGTGGCGTAGTAGGCGCTGGTTGTGGTGCCGTTGGCTAGGGTCCGGGCTACGAAGTTGGAGTAGATGCGTTCGGCTTTTGGCAGCGAGCTGAAAGAGGCTTCCATAGGGAAGGTATAGGTTTGGAGCCAGTCGAGGAGTGTGGTTTTGCCGAAGAGACCGGTATTGGGGTGTTGGGGGGCATGGACGTGGGTGTCTGGATGATTGTTAGCTGCTAGATGTTTGGAATTGTACGTCTTCCATGAACACCAAGGAAAGCCATTCGTAGGGCTTTCTCGCGCTGGAGAGTGTTCTCTATCTCCGAATCTGACTGCCCCAGATCATGGAATATAAAAGCCCCAGCCATCAAAAAGCGCCTCCGTACCACAAATCCCCCCTGCTCTCAAACAACTCAAAAAATCCACCTACCAACAAATCCCGGAAAGAAAAACCCACTCCTCTCAATCCTCACCACTTCCGCCTCTTTCCACCCTCCATATTTCGCCCTAACCTCATCAAGACCCCCGCCCCTCTCCACAAAAGCAATCACACCCTGCTCATCCACGCCAATCGCGCCTTTTGCGCAGACCTCGAGTTCGGAGAGAGAAACGCTGTGGACGAAAGGGCCTAGGTATATCCGTTTCGGGATGGGTGTTGCTGCTGCCATGTCGCAGGGTGCAGAAACTGGAGAAGTCCGGATCGGGGGTTGTGAATGCTCGGTAGTTATTTGTAGTTTGGTATGCTTTGAGATGCTGAAATCCAATCGTAGGAAGAATCCAGGAACTGCATGTACGCCCAAATGTAAAACGTGGAGGATCGACTCTTGCCTCTCGGGTCCAACCTAGTGGAATCCGCCCGGGATCTGGAACCTGGAATCTGGGAATCTGGAAATCTGGATCAGGAACCAGAATGCAGAAAACAGTGGCTGTCGTTCCGCTAATAAAGGGTCCATGTCCGTCCGTTTGTAGAAGGCACTAGGTACCTAATTATGACAGCTCAAACGATAACAAGCTAGGAAGAACACCCGCGGCCGAGTTTGCATCAAGTCTTCTACATCTGCTAATCAGCACCAGCGAGAAAGAATCCAAGATCCTCTAAAACTCACCCTTATTCAAGGAAACAAGAAAAAAAAACTTCAAAAGACCAAGCGAAAGAAAACCAGAACCACAAGATCTCTTTATCTAGATGCGGGAATCTCACAGTGGAACCGAACCGCGGCCTGTTGCTATGTTAAAAAAAAGCAAAATGGAGATTAGCGGCGTCCGCTTGGTTCCCGGCATTTGGTTAGATGGATGGGGATGTGTGTGCACGTGGAGGGGGCTGTCGGTGGGTCGGTTTGCGCCGGGCGGCGTTCGCCGATAAGACAACGACACAAGACTATCGGAGGCGGAGGTGTGAGATGAAGTGGATACATGTCCGATCGACATCATGCTAGGCGGTTTGGAAACCAAAAATCTACACAGAACGACATATATTGGCCGAGATAGGTACTGATGCAAATAAAAACAAAACCAAGCATGGAAAAAGAGAAAGCACTGGACATGTGGGCTGTTTTTTGTTCTACGTTTCTCTCTTCATGTTAATCATATCTCCCATTCATATTGATTTTTGCGTGGCCGGGGAAAAATTAACTAAAAATAATATCTCCTGTACACTACATAACATGACATAATAGAAAGGAGAGGAAGTAAAACGCAAGTGTTGCTTCCAAAGTCCCATTTTCTTTTTGCTTTCTCCGCTCAGCGCCAGGATATATTCCATAAACTGGTTCCCAATAACTGTAAAGAAAAAAAAGAAACTCCGGGTGCTACATAAGCCAGCCAGACCTACAAGAGACGACAACAGATCTACAAACTATAGTCGTGAATGCCTGTGGGACCTTGGTCATTGTAGTCTGGCCGCGTCATGTAACCCTTGCTTTGTCCCTGATCCACCACAAAAATAACTTTTGCGGCGACTTGTGCGCCCAGGAAAGCTGCTTCGTCGAAACCTACGTCCTTCCACTCAGGGAAATACTCTGGTGGCTTGACGAGCTTGATGGATGTCGGCGTTTGCCCGTGCGAGGAGTGCGCGTTGTGTGACATGCCGGGGATGAGTGGGGTGCCAGCTCCATGAGGCATTAGATGCTGAGTCTGAGCTGTGGTCGCAGCGAGCAGGAGGGGATTGACCTGTGACGGGCCGCCGTGGGGACCAAGTTGGGGTTGTGGAGTATTGGCTCCCGTTCCGGCAGGTGTGGAGATATTGGAGGGAATCTCAGAAGTGAAGATTGTGGCTGAGGAGGGTGAAATGATGTATTTGGCCTGGATTTGTTGCATCAATGCGTCTTTGAACCCTGCGTGGTTGTTAATTGATTGTTTCCAGAACAGAGTTGCAGTTCAAGCAAACATACCTCGTACTCTTGCTCCATTTCCGCACACGATCAGAGAATCCCAGAGCTCGCTGCGCCTATTTACCTCATCGACTGACGATATTGTCCGATGTACGGCGTCTGCAATCTTCTCCAAAAGGCCGTTGCTCGCTGACATAAATCGTTCCGTTCCGACCTCGATTTCCCGTCGTATTGAGCTTGATTTAACCTCACCATCTGCGGTGCCGTTTATCTCAGCGGACGTTGCCAACTCACCGCTGGAAATTTCGTCCTGGGTCTTCTTTTGCGGGCCTTCATCCAAAGCGGCCTGTGCTCCAGCCATGGCTTCGTTGCCCAAGTTCATCTTCTTAAGAGTGTCCAGTAGCGCATGATCTTCGTAAAAGAAAGAAGCCTTCTCTCGTTTTGAATTTGGTAACCTGACGGGTTTGGCAGATGTTTCAGGAGCAGGTGCGCCCTTCTTCTTCGCATTCGCCTTCTCTTGTTTCTCTTTGTCTTTCTTGGCAAGATATTCGTTCATCTTGCCGCCCGCGACAATGCTGGCAACATCTAGAACGCCCTCAGCTTCTTCATTGGATCCTTCCTCGCCAACCTCGGTGTTTTCGCCTGGTCCTCGCGGCGCAGTACCGATCGATGCAGCTGCCGCAGGGCCCGAGCCAGGCGCACCAGTAGAAGCAGCAGCAGCAGGATTTGAGACGTTTTCTTGTTCGGATCCCTCTCCTGAGCCGGGCAGGCGCGTTCCAGCCGGTAGAATCTCGCAAATAGGAGATTTTTTGAGTTGTTCACACATGTCGCGGTTGAACTTCTTTGACTTCAACTTGGCGAGGAGCCCTTGCGTGAGTGCTTCGCCTCCACATCCCGACAACGAGACCACCCTGCCTTGGGTGTGTGGAATAAATTCGCTGACGGCGGTGACGTCTAATTTGTCCTTGCCTACGTCCACAACTGTGGCGGTGTGTACGCCAAAGGCCCATGCTGTTGCCAAAGCTGAGTCCATGAGACTGAATGCGGGCGTTTTGAACTTTTCAAAGAAGAACTGGGTGAGCTTCTCGTGCTCCCGTGGCGTCCATGCTGGTTGGGTTATCAGAAGAATCGGAGTATGGAAAGGCGGGTTCAATGTGTTGTAGACGTGGGTAATGAGGGCGAAGAAGCATGGCCAATTTACGACTCTGCCTTCTTTGATGGGCCAAATTGCGCCCTCCTCTGAGACGCGATCCTCTTCCCATATTATCTCGTCCTCCTCGCCCTCTGTCTTCTTTGCGTTGTCGCCGTTCTGCGCTTCGTCCTTGAGCTCGCCTGCTGCCTCGGCGGGCTTGTCGGACCGCCGACGGATCTTGTATGGCTCGAATTCGCCCTCCTTCTCAGCAGGGAACATGCGCGACCGCACACGCAAACGGGCGGGAGTGAAGGACTCGGGGAGGCCCAGCTGCGCGAGGGTAGTCTCGGAGCCGGGCGCAATGATCTTGGGATATTGTCAGCAGGAGTGAATGTGCGGACGGCAGGTGAAGACGCAGAGAATCGTACAATGATCTGCTCGTCCTTGAAGGGAGGCATGGCGGGCCAATGGATGGTGGGGAGCGTGGGGCGCGGTGGTGGTCTTGGTGAGCTTTGAGCTTGAGCTTTGCGGTTTGCGGCGCGTCAGTGTCGATTGCTGAGAGCTGCCGCGCTTGAGACGAAATGCGCACGGGCCAACGCGCAATCACAAGCAAGCATTCTGGCCATGCATGCCATGTTCTTGCCGTGAGTGGACCAAGCTACTCAAGGTATTCGTACTTGTCCTGTACACTTTTCCACCTTTTGCCCACCTCTCCGCCATGTCCATTCTCTCTCCTCCACCCCACCTGCACCCTGCATCAAGCTTGGAGGAGGGCTTCCCGTGAGCCTCAAGTGTCCGTCCGTGGTTCGCCGCTTGTTGCTAAACCCCCGCCATCCTTCTCTCCGCCACGACGTCACTATGGGGGACGTCGCCGATGCTGCTGCAAGCAGCTCAAGCGTTGCGGAAGCCCTCCAGACCTCTGTTTCTGCTGTGAAATCTGCCGAAGCTGGCTCTCCGTCTACATTCGGCCTGCTTGCGCGCGTCATCCTCACCGTCCTTACCGTGCTGCCCACCGTGCTCATCTGGATAATCACATTCACTACCATTACTTTGCCAACATGGCTTTTCACGCTCTTCTCCATGAGTCTCACTTTTACCATGAATTTTACCACCCTGTAAGATGCTAGTCGCCATGTTCATGAATTTTATTTTTCTTACATGCCCTAGGATGTTAATAGCTGTCTTTATCGTCTCCACGGTTAGCTACCTTGTCCGCTACCGCTTCATGACCATGTACACTAGGCTGCCCCCCGAACCCCAACGCGACGAACCTCAGGTTGAGGTTTTCCCTGAATCACTGGAAGGCGACTCCAAGCGGGGACTCAGCAATTATCTGGACGAGTTCCTAAGTGCTATTAAAGTGTTTGGCTACCTGGAGCGGCCAGTCTTCCACGAACTCACGCGGACCATGCAGACACGGAAGCTTATTGCCGGGGAAACAATCCTTTTAGAAGAAGAAAAAGGTTTTTGCTTGGTTGTGGACGGTCTGGTTCAGATATTCGTCAAGTCAAACCGGGAAGGACCAGACTCGGACGACGATGAGGGTATGTCAGGAGAGTCCTCTGGTGGAGCGCACCAGGGACATGCCCAGGGTTACCAATTGCTCACCGAGGTCAAGAATGGAGCTCCCATGTCATCACTGTTCTCTATCCTTTCTCTCTTCACAGAAGATGTGAAGCTCCGCCATGAAGAGGACGAAGACGGAGGGCCTGATTCGAGTATACCGAGCACACCGCACGGTAAGTTCGACAGACCCTCCAGTACTAGAAATAGCAGCTTTGGCCTGGATGACTCTCGGCCACAAACTCCAAGCGACGCAGCGCTCCAAGACCGGAGGCTGGACTCTAATCTCGCCAGCCCCACTGCTGGAGGCCGGCTTCCGAGTGTTCCACATCTCTCATTAGATATCAATGGGTCAAACGAGCGTATACGGCATCCGAAAAACCGAAGGTCACCTTCACACTCAAGAAAGGCCAAATCAGCGCATCCCGACATCGTTGCAAGGGCGACAGTAGATACGACCATTGCCATCATCCCAGCAACGGCTTTCCGCCGCTTGACCCGAGTGTATCCAAAAGCAACGGCTCATATTGTTCAGGTTATCTTGACGCGCCTGCAGAGAGTCACACTTGCTACAGGACATGCCTACCTTGGACTTACCAGCGAGGTTCTTCGAACCGAAAGACTCATGAACAAGTACACCACGTATGACTTGCCCGGATTCCTCCGTGATGCTCCTCTTGAAAGACTGAAGGAAAAGTTTGCCAAGGAGAGGGAACGTATTGGAATAGAAGAAGGTATGAAAGGCATTGCTCTTCACAATCCAGGGGCTGGGCGTCGCAGAAGAGGGAGTGCATCTCTTCGTAAGGGCACAGCTGCCCAAGCCCGCATGGCCGCTGCACGTGGCAATTCTATGGAAACCACTGTAGAAGTTCTTTCCCGAATAACATCCCCAGAACCGCCTCGCCACACTGAAGGAGTTAGTGCGGGTGATTTACTTACCAATGTTCAAATGCCACGCGGAATTGGTCGACCCGGTCGCAACAGCTTTTCTCAGCCCTACAACCATGATATGCGAAAAGATGCTCGGACTCCGCTGGACGCGACGTCCTTTAATCCATTTGCCTCGCCATTAGCTCGACCGAACGCTCTCCACCGTCAGGAGTCTATTGATGAGGCTACCGTATTCAGGGAATCCATCCTCGGCTGCATGTTCAAAGCGATTGGACTTACTGATTTGGAGAATCCGATGCCAAAGGCAGCCTCGGTTGAACAGTCCCCTCGCCTGTTGTCATTCGATGCCAGACGACAAAAGGCTATCTTCAGTAATGCATTTGGATTTATCGATCCCTATGAGGCATCGCGCGATGGCGATACAGAATCCATGGTTTCCGCATCTGGGTTATCCTCAATGAGCGTCGGCGGTCACCACAACATAGTCGAAGAACTTGTCAACGACGTGGAAATTGTACACTTTCCTAAGGGTGCTGTTCTCGTGGAGCAAGGGGAGAGAAATCCGGGATTGTACTATGTGATTGACGGATTCCTCGATGTCAGTGTCCCCATTGAAGAAGAAAGCACCGGTTCGAATGTACTTGGCACACTACCTACCGAACCCAGTATGACCGATGCAGAACTGTTTGGTAGCCCGCGCCTGAGGCGATCCGGGACAGCCACATCCTTGGGGCGTGTGGCAGCCGAAAGCCATAAGAAGAAGCGTTCGCGGAAAACTCTCTTTCTGACGAAGCCCGGTGGCCTTGCTGGTTACCTGGGGACTGTGTCCTCTTATCGATCCTTCATAGACGTCACGGCTAAGACCGATGTCTACGTAGGCTTTTTGCCCCGAGCGTCTATTGAACGACTTGTTGAACGATACCCGGTCGTCTTACTTACGATGGCCAAGCGACTTACTACACTCCTTCCCCGTTTGATTCTGCATATTGATTTTGCTCTAGAATGGGTCCAAGTGAATGCTGGTCAGGTCCTTTATGACCAAGGCGACGAGAGCGACGCGATATACATTGTTCTGAACGGCCGATTACGTGCAATTCAGGATGGCGAAAACAACAACATGAAAGTTATTGGTGAATACGGCCAAGGTGACAGCGTTGGCGAACTCGAGGTCCTCACTGAATCGGCCCGCCCGGGATCGCTACATGCCATTCGCGACACAGAATTAGCTAAATTCCCAAAGACTCTGTTCAATAGCCTTGCCCTAGAGCACCCCGGAATTACGATCAAGATATCGAAGATTATTGCATCCCGAATGCGGGCCCTAGTCGACGATCCGTTACATGAACAAACTAAGGAACGTTCATCCAAAGCCACACGCAGCAATGTGTCGTCAACGGTCAATCTACGCACAGTGACCATCCTCCCGGTCACCGCAGGAATACCGGTAGTAGAATTCGCCAGTCGGCTGATGAACGCGCTGACCCAAATTGGCACACCTAATGGGGTTGTGTCCCTCAACCAGGCTGCAATTCTCAACCACTTAGGCCGCCACGCGTTTAACCGCATGGGGAAACTGAAGCTCTCACAATATCTTGCAGATCTTGAAGAGAAGTATGGGCTAGTCCTCTATGTAGCTGATACTCCAGTTACGTCGCCGTGGACCCAGACCTGCATAAGTCAGGCCGATTGTATCTTGCTGGTGGGATTGGCAGAAACTTCTCCACAAATTGGAGAGTATGAACGTTTCCTCCTCACGACAAAAACCACTGCTCGCAAAGAGCTTGTTCTTCTGCATTCAGAGAGGTTCTGCCAGCCAGGCCTCTCGCGGAAATGGTTACGCAACCGTCCATGGATAAACGGCAGTCATCATCACATCCAGATGTCCTTCCGCACTGCTCCTGAACCCGTTCATCCCGCTTCACGTCGATTCGGAAATGCTCTCAAACAGCGCGTTCAAGTCTTGCAAGCAGAAATTCAAAAGTATACGTCCAGAAAAGTGCGCCAAACCCCGCTGTACTCCGCAGAGACACCATTCAAAGGCGACTTCCACCGATTAGCAAGACGGCTATGCGGCAAATCCGTGGGCTTGGTTCTAGGAGGCGGAGGTGCTCGAGGCATTGCTCAGATTGGCATTATTCGGGCACTTGAAGAGGCTGGCATTCCGATCGATCTCATCGGTGGAACGTCGATTGGTGCCTTCATTGGTGCACTGTATGCATGGGATGCAGATGTGGTTCCAATGTACGGCCGAGCCAAGAAGTTTGCAGGTCGTATGGGCAGCATGTGGAGATTTGCCCTCGATCTCACATATCCATCGTAAGTATCATTTCAGTAGTGATTCTGAGGATCACATGGCTGACTAAAATAGTGCCTCTTACACCACGGGACATGAATTCAATCGAGGCATCTTCAAAACGTTTGGCAACTCCCAGATTGAGGACTTTTGGCTGGAGTTTTACTGCAATACGACCAACATCAGCAAGAGTAGGTCAGAAATCCACACCAGCGGCTATGTGTGGCGCTATGTTCGAGCGTCCATGTCTCTTGCTGGCCTATTGCCTCCGCTCTGCGACAATGGTAGCATGCTGTTGGATGGTGGGTACATTGACAATCTCACGGTGACGCATATGAAGAGTCTGGGAGCAGATGTGATATTTGCTGTGGACGTGGGGAGTCTGGACGACACGACACCGCAGTCGTTTGGGGACTCGCTGTCCGGGTTTTGGGCTCTAGTCAATCGATGGAACCCATTTTCGTCGTTTCCCAACCCACCTACGCTGTCTGAGATCCAGTCGAGGCTGGCATATGTATCAAGCTATGATGCCCTAGAGCGAGCCAAAAACACGCCAGGGTGTCGGTATATGCGACCGCCCATTGACCCGTATGGGACGTTGGACTTTGCCAAATTTGACGAGATATACCAGGTGGGGTATGCGTACGGCAAAGAGTACCTGGGCCAGCTACGGGAGCAAGGCGTGCTGCCGGTGACAGAGGAGACGGAAAAGGAGAAGAATTTGCGACGGACAATGGCGCCGCGACGAGCGAGTATTTAGGGTTTCCCGTGGTTTTTGTAGACAAAAGCGGAGAAGAGTTCCAGCACTAGAAAAATGAGGGAGACTGTGGGAGGCCGGGGCAGCACGCCATTACCTAACACTAAACCCGGCTGGGGCAGGTGCACAGCAGAAAGTGCAGGGGCAACCATCGCTCCTGCCTCCCTTGATTGGCCGAGTGATGGCACGGATGGCTCTTTCCTCGCTTGAGGCGCCGTTGGCTCAGGACCGAGCTTATCGGCGGCCGATGCAACTCGAAAAGTTGTCGGATAATGACGGTTCCCACGGTTCCTGCGGTCGAACCAGCTATCAACCCACCGCTAATTAGCTGCCATACCGCATACCGCCTTTGCAGCCTGAAGAATTTATGCCATGTCGTGATCCCTCGTGTCTCCTTCACTGTGCTTTCTTTTCCTTTTCTCCCTCTGCCTGTTTGCTGTGCGCCGCCAAATCTGCGAGTCCCCTTGGTGGCGACCTGTAAGCAAGCTTTTTGGACCACTACGTCGACAGCTCACCCCCACCATCACTTGCGACTGTCGACGAAATCGCCCGGTCATAGACCCGTTTGCCCGCAGGGGCACTTTCTCTCCTGCCATTGACCGTCCATACCCCTCAAAATGCGTACAGTCTGCCTTCGAGCGGCCTCTACGGCCTCTCGACTCGCCTCTGCCTCGCGGACTGCTTCTTTGTCGCGTCCACGCGTACTGGGAGCCCGCTTTACATGCTCCCCTTCGTACCAGGCCTCCCGCAAACTTCACAGCCGCTCGTTCCATGCTACAGGCCCCGAAGATGTCCTCGAAGCCAAGGCTGGTCCCTCCGGCTCCATTTCCCCAGTCGAAGCCCTCGATACGTTCCCTCGTCGCCACATTGGTCCCTCAGCAAGTTCTGCAGAGGCTATGTTAAAGGCCCTAGACCCTCCCGCACAGAGTTTGGACGAGTTTGTCAAGCAGGTTATTCCGGCCGACATTCTCTCCTCGCGATCTCTCGAGATCGGTAAACAACTTGAGACACACCCGGGCAAATGGCAAGACCAAGGCGTCCCCGAGTCTGCTTTCCTGGAAGCTGCCCAGGAAATTATGAGCGAGAACAAACCCGCTAAGAGCTTGATTGGATGCGGATACTATGGTACCAAGGTCCCTGAGGTGATCAAGCGTAATGTGCTGGAGAATCCCGCCTGGTACACCAGTTACACGCCCTACCAGCCTGAGATCAGCCAAGGCCGATTGGAATCCCTTTTGAATTTCCAGACCGTAGTGACGGACCTGACAGCCTTGCCTATTGCGAATGCGTCGGTGCTCGATGAGCCTACTGCTGCGGCGGAGGCCATGACCATGTCTCTCAGCATGCTACCTGCATCTCGCCAGAAGAGGCCAAACAAGACTTTCCTGGTTTCCAGCACTTGTCACCCACAGACTCTTGCTGTGCTTCGATCGCGTGCTGACGGCTTTGGTATCAAGGTTGAAATCGCGGACGTGCTAAAGGATGACTGCAAGAGAGTGGAGGAGCTTGGTGACGACTTGGTTGGCGTACTCGCTCAATATCCTGATACAGAGGGAGCAGTGAAGGACTACCGCAGCCTCGCCGAAAAAGTGCACAAGAAGGGAGCTCTTTTCAGCGTGGCCACTGATCTCCTTGCTCTCACTCTACTCACTCCACCTGGGGAGTTTGGTGCTGACATTGCTCTCGGAAATGCTCAACGTTTTGGTGTCCCGCTCGGTTTTGGTGGGCCCCATGCTGCTTTCTTTGCTTGTGCTGACAAGTACAAGCGTAAGATTCCTGGACGTATCATCGGTCTTTCCAAGGACAGACTGGGGAACCCTGCCGCTCGTTTGGCATTGCAGACTAGGGAGCAGCATATTCGTCGTGAGAAGGCAACTAGCAACATTTGTACGGCGCAGGCTCTCTTGGCGAATATGAGCGCCATGTATGCGGTTTACCATGGCCCGAATGGTCTGACTGCTATTGCCCAGGAGGTTGTTGCAACCACTCGACGTGCACAGGAAGGTCTAGTTGCTTTTGGTTACAAGACTGGTCAGCGTGGAAACTTGGATAACTCCCCTGCTGCCTTCGACACGTTCACCGTCCAAACTGGAGCAAACACTGACGCTATCATTGCTGCTCTGGAGGAGAAACAGATCTTCGTCCGCAAACTCGACGGCGAGCACCTCGGACTTTCTTTCGATGAGTCTGTGACACCCCAGACAATCAACGACTTGCTCCAGCCCTTTAAGCAGTATGGTACGGCGGCCGAGGTTGACATTGCTGCTCCTATCGAGGTTGAAACTCCTGCGCCTTTCAAGCGTACCAGCCCCTTCTTGACTCACCAGGTTTTCAACTCGCACCATTCCGAAACCGAGCTACTCCGATATATCTACCACCTCCAATCCAAGGACCTTTCCCTAGTTCACTCGATGATTCCTCTGGGATCATGTACGATGAAGCTCAATGCCACCACTGAGATGGCCCCTGTTTCCTTCCCTACCATTTCGAACATGCATCCTTACCTGCCTTTGGACAGAGCCAAGGGTCTTTTGAACATGATCAAGCAGCTCGAGGATGATCTCGCCAGCATCACCGGATTCCATTCAGTCTCCCTTCAGCCCAACTCTGGCGCACAGGGCGAGTTTGCTGGTCTTCGTGTTATTCGCAAGTACCAGGAGCAACAGCCCGGGAAGAAGCGTGATATTTGCATGATTCCCGTTTCCGCTCACGGGACGAACCCCGCAAGTGCTGCCATGGCTGGTATGAGAGTTGTGCCTATCAAGTGCGACACTGTTACTGGAAACTTGGACCTTGCCGATCTCAAGGCCAAGTGCGAGAAGTATAGCGAGGAACTTGCCGCGATTATGATTACCTATCCCAGCACTTTCGGTGTCTTTGAGCCTAAGATTAAGGAGGTTTGCGAGGTCATTCACCAGCACGGCGGTCAGGTCTACATGGACGGAGCAAATATGAATGCTCAGATTGGTCTCTGCTCGCCTGGAGAGATTGGTGCAGACGTGTGCCATCTGAACTTGCACAAGACCTTTTGCATTCCCCATGGAGGTGGTGGTCCGGGTGTTGGCCCCATTGGTGTGAAGGAACACCTCGCTCCCTTCTTGCCTGGCCATCTACGGGGCGAGACTGGCGGTGCTCAGGCCATTCATCCCATTAGTGGTGCTCCTTGGGGCAGCGCTAGCATTTTGCCCATCTCCTGGGGATACATCAAGATGATGGGAGCCGTTGGACTTACCCAGGCCACCAAGATTACCCTGCTGAACGCAAATTACATCCTCTCCCGCCTCAAACCATACTATCCCATCGTCTATACCAACGCGAACGGTCGCTGCGCCCACGAATTTATTCTCGACATACGCGGCTTCAAAGAGTCCGCTGGCATCGAAGCCATCGACATTGCTAAGCGTCTTCAGGACTATGGCTTCCATGCGCCTACCATGTCCTGGCCCGTCGCCAACACCCTCATGATCGAGCCGACCGAATCCGAGAGCAAGCAAGAGCTTGACCGCTTCTGCGACGCGCTCATTTCGATTAGGAAGGAAATTTCTGCCGTTGAGAAGGGTGAGCAGCCCAAGGATACGAATGTGTTGAAGATGGCACCACACTCGCAGTTGGATCTCATTACTGGAGAGTGGGATCGACCATATACTAGGGAGCAGGCGGCCTATCCGTTGAGCTATCTCAAGGAGAAGAAGTTTTGGCCAGCGGTTACGAGACTTGATGATGGTACGTTTTCTTTTGCTCTACATTTAATCTCCCGTTCTAGATCGTATCAAGCATGCTTCTTTTAGAATCGAGCTAACGCATGAAACTAGCTTACGGAGACACGAACCTTTTCTGCACTTGCGCGCCCGTTGAGACGGAAGAGTAGATTACGCGTGACGAGAACGAGGATATGACAAGAAGACACTAACAGTTCAACATCTTAAAGGAGGGAATTTTTGTATATAGGTCAGCATTGGGAGTGCAGGAGCAGGGCAAACCACAGCAGTGATTTTTTTTCACAGCAACTTCAACAGCAAAAGGGCCCAGCGTAGGAGTTTTTACGGCGTTCTTTCTGGGTTCAATTCACTTCAACATTAAGGGCTCTTGGAGCTGAATTGCGGGGAAAGAGGAGGCATTTGCATTTCCAGGTCGTTATTCTCGGGATTATACATAGATTTTTAGGTTTTTTTTTTTTTCATCTTTTCCCATTTCTCGGATTCAACATATCAGAGAAATAATAGATCAATGCATAACAGCATATCACTCACATTCATCTCCAGATCCATGTACAAATCATTAATCATTCGTCTTTGCAAAATCCTATCCCAATCCTAATAGACATGGAAACTCTACCACCACATCGTCCGAAATCATCTTTCCACACCCCCCCCTTCAAGCTCCTTCCCTAACAACACTCCACTCGGCCACCGTGGCCCCAACTTCCACATCCTCCCCCGCCAAATTCCCCCTTATACCCAAATGAATAAACTCCCCACTCCACGTAATCCTCTCCAACGTGATATTAGTCTGATTCCCCTTATACGCCTGGACCACAAACGCCGTCTGACTATCATACGGGCTAGACACCTCAGGGCTCCCCGCCGTAACATTAACAACATCGTCGGGTAAAGACTCCGGATTAAATGGCGGGAGCGAAGTATTTGAGAACAGAACTTCGTAGTAGGCTGGGGGCTGGGCGCCCCAGTCGAAGAGGAGGGATTTGATGGGGTGGTAGGTAGGAGAGGACGAAGAGAGGTTCACGGTTAGGTAGCTGGTTGTGTTGCTGTGGAGGGGCTGCCATTTTGTGGAGGCGGCGCCGTCGATGGCGGCGAGGGGGAATTGGCCTGGGACGTAGGCGGAGTCGGAGTCGGTGGGGACGACAATGGAGGCGCATTGCAGGATGTTGCCTTGTACTGTTTGTTTTTGGCCAACGAGCCGGTTCTCGAGGATTAGGGTGGTATCGTGATTTAGTGAGAAGGTGCCGGGGCGGGTGCCGAGTGTGACGGGGATGGGGGAGTCGGCGAATGTGGTGTTTGCGTTGGGCAGCGTGTATAGTTCCTTTGGGAGGCGGGAGAGCGTCGTGTGTGTTGAGTTCGATGTAGCGTTTATGCCGTGGCCTTGCCAGTAGAAGGTGCGGTAGTTGAGATGCTGGATCTGAGGTGGTAGTGACGGGTCGACGTCTAGTCTGTCGTGGAAGAGTCGAAGTCCTAGGTATCCGAATATAGCGACTCGATTCGCGCCTCCCATGCCCGTTAGGAAGGGAAATGCGGGATGCGTGCCGCCATTCAGGCTCACGTCGTCGTTGAGTTGCTCGGAGAATTGGTACCATGGGGCGCGCATGTATGGCTCGGATGAGTAGAGGTCGTAGGTGTAGCTTGAGCAGCCGGATGGGGAGATCTCGTTTGCGACGATGGCGTAGGATGAGTAGGTCATTGCTGGGCCGTCGGCGGATTGCTTTGCGGCGTAGTAGTCGAGGTTCGATAAGCTGTATTCATTTGGGTAGTGTAAGAAGTCGTCAATGAGAACGATGTCTGCCTGCTTCAGCGTAACAGATCCATTCATGCCATCATACTCTACGATGATATTTGCCTCTTCATTGATCGGAAGACGCATTTTCACTGACTTATCAATCCAACTCTCGTTCCGCTCAAGCCCGAACCACGAGTTGAACTCGTTCGTCTCGTTGAACTGTCTTTGGAAAACGGCCGTCGTAAATCCAATGTTATTGACCATGTTGGCGTATTCATCGGGGTCGGTCGCGTTCCAGAGCTCCCAGAACCCGGACGTCTCGTTGAAGTCGAGCGCTTCGGAGAACATCCACGCAATAGCATTAGATATCGGCAGTAGCTCCTCTTTGAAATAATTTGAGTCTCCGGTCACAGCCAGATAATTGTTGAACATGATACTAATGTCGCCATTGAGATGGTACTGATAGTCAAAACACGGACCTGTTCCCGTGCAGTTTCCGTATCGTCCGCTCGTCCATGGATACGCGGCTCCGCCTTCAGAAAAGCGTCCGGTCTGGTTCTTGGACGAACTGAATGCTGTCTTAACGTTTTCCCGTGCTTGGTCGGATTTCTCAACTCGGTACTTGACAAAGTTCTCGACGTGCTGTGGGTGAGATACTTGCAGTCCAGGCGCCATCCACACGTCTGAATCCCAAAAGATCATCCCTGCATAGCAGTCTGATCCTAGACCGCAAACAGGAATGCTGTTGATGTTCAACCGAGTATTGTTCCCCGCTGCGGCAATGGCGTTCGGTCCCACCGTGTTCTGCAGCAGGAAGAAAGGATTCGTATGTGCAAGAATCTCCAGGTCCTGAATGTTCGGATCATCGGGGAGAGATCCGTCTGGGAGGTGATAATTGTCCACTGAATCCGGGGTCAGAATAGTTTCCCACTCCTTAATGTGCGATTTCAGAAGCTCTGAGAAACCGGTGGATGCTCCGTTGGTCGAAGCCTCCTTTGCAACATTCTGTGCATCCTCAAATGCATCCGATGAAGCACCACCGATGAACTTCGCAAGAACAGCCGTCTTCTCCGCTTGAAGCTGCACATCCACCGCCTGCGCGATCGACGAAACATTCGCGCCAAACGGGCCCTCGGTAGCCTCTTTCCTACTCTCAGCATCCGTTGAATTGTCCACTTGCAGTGTTGAATAAATGTAAGCCGTAATATTCGCGAGATTACTCGGATTCACCGCCGTCCAAATACTCATCTGATCCTCTACAAACTGCTTCTCCACGAAACCCGTCCGGACCGCACAATCCCCATCAAGCACATCATACACGGTGGCATTTACGTCGCGGCTCGACGTCAGCTTAAGCTGAACAGCCGCCTGATTTACATGCAACTTGTGGACAAACATGCGGTACTCGACATCAATGGCAGGTCCGTCGCCATTAGGCTTCCACGTATACCACCAATTAAGGACGCCAACGCCGACATCAAGACGACTCGAGAAGCGCGATATATGCTCGGGATCCGTGGACGCGTTGAGCCAGGCACCATTCACTTCCACGACGAGACCACTCCAGTGCGGAACACCGCTAATAACGCTGTCCCAGCCATACTGATACAACCAAGGGAAATTCGTCCCATTAGTGCGATCCTGGGAATTATAAAATCCAGCAATTGTGGCAAACGCTTGACGACGGCTAAATAGAGGCCAGCCGATAATCGAATCGTTGCCGACCGGGGTGTCGAATTCAAAGAAGGGGCCTGTAGCCGCGACGTTGATGCCTAGGTACCCGTTTGCGAGTGTTACGCGCGATTGGTAGACTCCTTGTTCGAGCTTGGTGTTTGTTAGACTCCAGTTGTCATCGTCCCATATTACGCTGTTGGATTGGACGTATTGATTTGCGGTATAGGCGGTTTTTGTAAGGGCGGAGAAGGTCAGGAGCGCTTTGGAGATGGTGGTGAGTGACATGGTTGGTGCGTTGCTGGGATTTTACATTCGAGGATGCGATTGAGGTAGAATGGGTCTGTAGTATGGCGAGTATCTATTTCATAGAGTCAATGTCAATATAAGTGAAAAGAGTGAATAAATTAATGCTCATTGTTCCCCCAAAATACACATCAATTGATCCGCGTAGTTCAAGTCACCAACCAGTCATCGAACACACACCATCTGCAAATGACTTACCAGCAATCCAAATGTTCACCCCAAATCAGCAATTGACGGGCAGAACCACTGGTACACCGACCTGCTCTGCCCACGCGAGTACCGTACCAAAGATGCGAAGCTGCCAGTGTCAAGCCCGACCAAGGTTGCAATTGCAACAAAGCAAGCGAACTCAGACACCAAGAGTCACACAAAAACAAACAGTCCAGCGATGGCATGCACATCATCATTTGCATGCGGGTAGCAGGCACAATTTAAATGGCACCCTGCAAAAGCTTACAGGCACTACCGGTACAGGACCCGACAACCAGCTCCACTCGCTCCCCGCCGCGCGCCTTGCTGATCAAGCCTGCAACCAGGAAGGCTTGCAAGGTCACGATGTCAATTTGTACCGGATATCCGCTCTGGTTGCCTGGTTGGCTGTATCTACTGGCTCGTTCTGCTCGCATTCTACTCCTGTTTCTTTCCTTGTTCCCCGCCTTTTTGTACGGCGTACCTGCAGATCAGCATCGACCCATCCTATACCTACCATCTCTTCAATCCCCAAGCACAAAACCCAAACTCAACCCTTCTCATAAACAAGCACTTCGACTTACACAAGTATAACATTCTAACCACCGAGTACTTCCCCCACCCATGAAACGGACCGATATCACATCTGCTAACTTCAAAAATCCCCCCCCCCCCATGGCTATCCCAACACAAGCACCCCCAAGACCCCTCAATCCCGCAAGCAAAAATTCTTGTTTACTGGTCGCGCTTGGCACCCGTACATGTGGCGTGCGGAGTACCTTACCAAACACGAGGTATCTAGTCTACTCCAGGTACATGATCGTTCCAGCGTGGGTAATACGAGCATAACTAAGTCCTAGCGGTAGGTGGTACGTCATGTACACCCCTGGGAAAATGACGTCACGGTACAGCACAGCATTTGCGTAACATGGCGACTTCGTCGAGTGACATTCGCGGGGTTTTGGGAATAGGATAATTGTATGGGCGGGAGAGTGGTGGAGTAGCTCAAGCTTAACGGCAATTAGCGATGTACAAATATGTGTGGTTGGATGTTGGTAAGGTGACTAGTTACGAAGTTTTGTTTGACATGATTGGTGTGAAAAGTGAAAAGAGAAAAATAGAAAATAGAGAATATAAAATTCGAGCTATACATAGCTTTAATGGCCATTGAAGTGCAAAAAAGAAGACTTTCACATATCTACAAGAATCTCAACCCTCCTAGCCCGTCTGTTTGTTCCGCCATTCATCGACGAGGTCATTCGAGGACTTGGCATCAGCGTGATTTTCTCCCAGTACTTCTTTCCTCAGCTCTGCGCATTCCTGCATGAGCATGATGGCTTCTTCTGTACGACCTAGAAGCTCCAAACCGCGGGCTAAGTTGGCCATAGCCTTGAGCGTCGAAGGATGCTTCACCCCCAACTTTTCCTTCCTGACTGTCAAAACACGAACCTCGAGCTCCTCAGCCTCAGCGTACCGCTTCAGATTCCTATATGTATTTGCGAGATTTCCCATCGTGGTCAGTGTTGATGGATGCTTCTCGCCTAACTTCTTCTTCTTCGCTTTTAATGCCGCAGTTTCCAGTTCTCTTGCTTCCTCAAAACGTTTCTGGCTCTTATATGTAGATGCTAGACTGCCCATGATAGTCAGGGTGTCGGGGTGCTCTTCGCCCAGTTCTTTCTTTCTTGCCTCGAGTATGTCTAATTGCAATTTCTCAGCCTCCTCCCAACGGCCTTGATCACTGACGGTCAACGATAAGTTGGCCATGCTCATCAGAGTCAAGGGGTGCTTCTCTCCAAGGCTTTCCCTTCGTGCATCGGTGACCTTTTTGAAAAGCTCTTCGGCTTCTTTGTACTGCCTTAGACTTCTGTGCACCAAGCCGACGTTTGCCATGGCGGTCAGTGTTGAAGGGTGATTCTCTCCAAAGACTTGAATGCTTGTCTTCATGACAAAATCACAAGACTCCTTGGCATCCTTCCACCGCCCTTGTTTCCGATAAACTGCGGCCAGATTTGAAATGGCATTCAGGGTTTTGGAGTGCTCGTCTCCGAGCTCTTTTCGATACTCGTCTACCAGCTCCATAAAGATATCCTCTGCCTCTTTCCATCGCCCCTGCATCTGATAAGTCGTTGCCAAATTGGACATGCTCGAAAGTATATCAGGGTGGCCTTCCCGAAGCTCGGATTTCCGAACCGTTACCACTTGCACCTCAAGTTCTTCAGCATTCTTCCACCGGCCCTGAGTCTTGTATATCTGGGCCATATTTGCCATGCTTGCCAGTGTATGAGTATGTTTCTCTCCGAGCACCTGCTTTCGGTCTTTCATCGCCTGTATTTCAATTTCCTCGGCTTCTTTGGAGCGCCCGAGGTTCCGATAGGCCCATGCCAGATTGCTCATAGCGGTGAGTGTGGAAGGATGCTTTTCCCCTAGCTCAGTTTTGCTTGTTTGCAAGACATGGTCAAGGAGTTGCTCAGCTTCTGTCCAGCGTCCTTGGCTTCCGTAAGTCAACGCCAAGTTTCCCTTACTGGAAAGGGTTTCGGGGTGCCCTTCTCTGAGCAACTTCGTTCGCTGTGCGATGACTTTGAGGAAGAGCTGCTCCGCGTCATCCCAGCGTCCCTGCATCTTATAAGTTGTGGCTAGGTTTGACATACTCTTCAGTGTGTCCAGGTGGTTTTCTCCGAGGGTACGCTTTCGTGTGTCAATGACACGTCGGAAGATTTGTTCAGCCTCTTTCCATCTCCCTTGATTTCTGTATGTCAGCGCCAGATTAGCCAAGCTGATCAAGGTATGTGGGTGCGATTCCCCAAGCACACTCTTTCTAGCTTCCAGCACTTCCAATTCCAGTCCTTCAGCTTCATTCCACCGTCCCAGACTCCTATAGGCCCATGCCAAATTGCCTATACTAGCCAAAGTGGCCGGGTCTCTTGGGCTGAGCTGCTCTTTTCTCTCCTTGACCACCTCCTGTAACAATGCCTCTGCTTCTTTCCAACGACCTTGGTTCTTGTAATTCAGCGCCAGATTTTTCATACTCGAGATTGTGTCAAGATGCTTATCTCCAAGCGCCTTTTTCCTCCCATCTAAGACGCTCTTGAACAGTTCCTCGGCGTCTGCCCATCGCCCCTGGTTCCTATATGTCATTCCTAGATTGGTCATACTACTTAAGGTCAGTAAATGCACCATCTCTTTGTCAGTCTCCTTCCTCGATTCCATCACTTTAAGAAACAAACTTTCTGCCTCGGTCCACCGTCCTTGGTTCTTGTAGGTCAAAGCGAGATTCGTCATACTAGACAGTGTGCGTGAGTGGTTATCCCCGAGTTCCTTCTTCCTTGCTTCCATCACAGGCTCGAAGAGCGAGACGGCCTCGTTCCATCGGCCATCGCTGTGCAGGCACTCTGCGACTCTCTCGACTAGCGCTAGGTTGTCCATCCCCGTCATGTTAAAATCACCCGAATGGAGAAGGAATAGGGCATGCGGCATATAGGTTCTCCAAATTCCTCTGTTCTCATGCCCACTGCTAGGGAAAAGAGAGTCTAGTCGCTTAGTCGTCTTCGCCGTCCACGCCCCAAGCTGACCTTTCATTCTTAGCCACTTCCGAGTCGCGAGGTGAACCAGGCGGTGCAAGTCGAAATCATTGTTCGCTCTCCTCGTGATAAAGGCATAGCCAGTGAGCGTCCCGATAGCATCTATGACTTTCTTCCGAGATTGTACTGGCGGGAGGAGCGATTGAGGGATGCCTTTCGGATCGACGCATGCCATGAATGATAGGTACTCAGCTGCCAGAGGGTCAAGTTTCCTAATGTGTTCAAAGGAGATGACCCATGTCAATGCTACTGGGTTCTTGATGGCTTTATATCTCCCCTCGTCCTCGAATTCTTCGCTTAGAAGGTCATCCACATCTTCTTCGCGCTCGTCTAGCAGTGACAAATAATCGGTAAGGTTGATCCCATTTTCGTTGATGTATGCGGTTGCTTGCACAATAGCAAGAGGCAGGAACGTGAGTCTTTCTAGTATCTTCAGCGCGTCCTCTTGGTTTTCGACGAGATCTTTTTTCGCCAAGGAAGTCTTGAATAGCTGCATTGCGGACTCTTCACCCATTTGTGGGACTTCTATAATATTCTGTTGAGCAATCTTGACGGCGATTTTCCTGCTCCGAGTTGTGCATATGATTTGTCCGTATCGACTTTGTGGCATGAAGTCCTTAAGATCTTGTGTCCATATTTCCATGTCATCCACATTATCTACTATCAGCATCCATTCGCTCACACTCTCTTGGCTCAGATGTTGTTGCACTAGTTTCCGAGCGTCCCCTTTTTTGTCCTTGTTGCTCACTTCCACCTCTGTCTTTTCATCATCTTCATCATCTTCTACGTCGTATATTCCAAGCTGCTGGCCGATCTCTGCAAATGCCTGCTTCAGGCTTGCGGTGCTAGTTGCCGGTACCCAGAAAACTGAGCAGCTGCGATGCTTCTGTCTTGTTTGATGGGCTAATTCAAGAGCAATCTGGGTCTTCCCCGCGCCGCCTAGGCCATTGATTGCCACTTTAACCCAACGGTCTTGGAAGAGCTTGCTTTCTATCTCGCTGAGAACGTCATCGCGGAGTACAAACTTCTCGTTCTTCTCAAATGGCACGTTCCAGAATGCCTTGTGCACAGCTGGAAGATCGTCAGCAAAAGCGAAGTGAGAATGGAGTGCGCCATACTAATGCTGAGTGTTGAAATGCGAGTTTGTATCTCCTATATCATATGAGCAAATCTCCATCGTCGACTATCTAGTACTTACTGTCATCATGAGAGCAAAATTAACGTCCGTTTTACCTGCACAGCTTTAGCTGAAGAGTAATAGCAATCTTACGAAAAGCCTTGAATGTACACACTCTGCTTTTGTTGCATATTTCGAACACAATCCCTTACACGAGACTTTTGTGCCTGGTGCCTCAAGTATTCGTCCGTTGCCGCTTCCATTCTGCCCTGTTCGTTGAATTCAGTGAGTCCGACATCTTGAAGCCCCTGATCAACGTTGAAACGGAAGTAACGCCGTTCATCGTAATGCTTCGCCCAGCGAGCAATAAACTTCCTTTCTGTCTCCTCCGTTTCCTTCACAATGCGGGTCAGGGTATTCCAAAGGAACTCAATTGCATCATCGTCTATCGCCTTCTTGCCAGGGTTACCTGTCCCCATCGATATGAAGCATTTCACTAACGGTTTGAGCTCACCAGTGCCAGCACTCCAGATGTTTGCCGCCTCCCCTTCAACTTCGTCGACCGGATTGTTTGCTCCCAGCGCCCCGTCAACAAATTGCCGTGCTCCTACTGTGACAGGGTCAAAGAAACCGGTCGTTGCTGACGTCGCGAGGGCTGCTTCACAGATTGTCAAGCCGAGATCACGCTCATCGGGGACAGTATAACTCCTCAATCGGGTGACGCTGCTAGTCTCCTTGGCTGCAGAGCATACAAATCTGGAACAATTTTAGCATATGGCGAATTTATGTACGGCTGCACTTACGTTCGACACCCCAGCTCCTGAATGTCATTAAACGCATCGGTTGGGTCGAATCCTTTACTGCGGATCATTTCTTCTACAGCCGACTTCAGGTTCCTTGGATCAAACTGTGCCTTGGGCTTGAATAACCAGCTCAGGCAAAACATGCTATATGTCTCGCTATTTTCGCCGAACACCTTCTTCATGATATTATTATACTGCGTAATACACTCATCAACATCCATCGCCAGTCGGCCCAGCATGATAGCAATCACCCTTGTCATATTAGCTGCTAGTTCACGAGATTCAAAATGGAAGCTTCATACCCGCCAGTACCAGTTCCTCCTATCAAATCAAAAATTTCGCATGGCTTCACGGGATCAAGATCGGCGGCTTTGCGCGTATAGTTCGTCTGGTCCATGAGGTTTTTCAAAATATAAAGCGTGGACAGACCACGAACCCCGCCACCGTCCAGGGACAGCAGGCAGAGACCCGTCGAGTCCAGCGGGTCAGGCTCGTCGCCATGTTTTGTGGCTGCGGCCTCCGCCATTCAGATTCCCCACCGGCGAAGGCAGTATGCAATATAACGGGTAGATGTAAAGTGAGCCTAAAGGAGGAGATACGTAGATAGGTGCTTTGAAGCTTGATAGTGGGGCTGAACGCCACGATCAGGCTGAGCTGCGTTACTAAATGCCTAAACTTCCATGGGTGCTGTACATCTGTGGAGTAATTGGGGGCCAAAAGCTGTCTAGTGGCATGTTGCTCTGCTAGCCGAGTCCGCCTACGGGCATTAGGTTATACACCTCATTAGCCTCGATAGATCAGTATTGAAAGTATTGGTATACTATGCTATGTAGCAATAAGAGAGAGAGAGAGAGAGAGAGAGAGAGAGAGAGAGAGAGAGAGAGAGAGAGAGAGAGAGAGAGAGAGAGAGAGAGAGAGAGAGAGAGAGAGAGAGAGAGAGAGAGAGAGAGAGAGAGAGAGAGAGAGAGAGAGAGAGAGAGTGTGTGTGTGTGTGTGTGTGTGTGTGTGACAATACAAATCCAATGTTAGTCATTAATATGGGAAGGACATCAAATTACGCGCCCGACTCGAGCAGCTAGCTGAAGGAGCAGAAGCGCCACGTATATATTGGGGACAAGGTCGGTAGTTTCCCAAGCATGTAACAAGCATTGACTCTCAGCCTCGTGGGCAATGAGCGGGGAGAGACTCAGCCTTGCGGCTCTTTTCAGCTCCACATCCTGATTCTCACAACTCATACAGCTTTACTCCTAATCATCCCCTCTAATCCAGTCAATTCTATACTAGAATAACCACAGTAATGTGTAGCCATGGTATGTTGAGCTCCACTAGGAACTGAACACTGAATCTGATTGAAGCAGCAGACCAGGCTAGTCACAGACGACGATATCGGGCTGAAGGTGGTGCGCCAGGCACCAGCAGAAGCGATCAAGCTTGTTGAGTGAGTTTCTGAGTTTATGGTACCCTTCAAATGATAATACTGACCCTGGAACCCATCCTAGCATCGTTGCGATTCATGGCATGGGCGCTCATCCCAATGACACCTGGTGCAAGACCATCGGCAGTCCGGACAATCCTCAGTGCGTAAATTGGCTCGAAAATGAAGGGATGCTACCAGCTGTCGTACCCAACGCCCGTATCATGCGATATGGATACGATTCCGACTTCTTTCGGGGTGGATCGATAAAGGAGGAGGTGTCGGCATTAGCAACGCGGCTTTTACGTGCGTTGAGGCGGAACAGAACGGTAGGGGATTAGCAGGCAACATATGCTCTGTGAACACATACTGAGATGCATACCTATATGTCTAGGGCGCTCCTTTGCGGCCGCTATTTTTTATTGCACATTGTGTTGGCGGCCTAATTGTTATGAAAGTATGTATTTGACACCACATTTTCAAACACAGTTTTAACCACGCTCATCCTAACCGATCACAGGCGCTTCTGGATTCAAAGAATAGCAAAGACGGGCTTTCAGACATATTCACCGCTACAGCGGGCATTACATTCCTGGGCACCCCATTTAGAGGGGAGCAAGGAAGGAGTCACCTGGAGACTATTACTGCCATTCGGGAGAAATACCCTGATGATGATGAGCTCATGGACGACATGCAAACTGTCGTACAAAGGGAACTGGAAAACGAGTTCCTTGAAGATTTAATAGGCCGTTTTAACAGCATCAAGAAACAATCGCGCATCAATATCACATGTTTCTATGCTCGAAACGTTGGTGGCAAATCTACCCAGATGAAGGTAAGTACAAGAGTTTACAATTGTTGGCTACAGCAGCTAATTGTTGTGAAGTCACTTGTGGTCAATGGGAACACTGGTTGCCTCGATCCATTAGCTTCAGCTTCTAATTTCCAGCTCTTCCGAACCCAATGCGCTATTACAAAATTTGGGAAGCCTACGGAGGAGGACTTTGAGATGGTGGCGGACGCGATTAAAGATATGATTGCCGCGTCTTATAGGAATGGACTTGTGTCCACTCAACCTCAGCCACAATGTAACACATCCTCGCCCCAGCAACTTTAGCTAGTGCTTGCGGACATTGCTAACTGTCGTCAAGCGCAACAACCCGCTCCCGAATCGTCCTCTAATGAATCCTCAAATCCAAAAAACAACAGTCAAAATGGCCCGTCAACTGACCATTGCTGCAATTTCAGAGTTCGAGGAATACCATGTACATATCTGACCAGAGCTGATGTTCGTGAACTTGTCAAAACTACTCTTTCCATGGAACCTGGTTTGAGTGTAGCAGTACACTCCCTCGCTATCAACCCCATTGATGGCAATAGCAAAATCGCAACCTTGAGTTTTCATTCCATCCCAGCCTGTTTCACTGAGAACTCTAGGAACGAATGGATATTCAAAATACCGACGGACGAGACTGGGGAGAATCATTTAAGCCAATGCGCATCGCTCATATTCGACACCCATTTTGCAGGATTCACACCTTTCCAACGCACAGAAGACGATACCTGCTGTGTAGAGTAAGACTTCCGCACCCGCTCATTGTGTCTTTTGTTGACGCTTTACGCTATAGTATAATAGCAGTGACTGGCCTTGGTGGGCATGCGTTCGGTTCCTTCAAAGAAAGACAGGGGACTTTTATGTGGCTACGCGACGCTCTTCCATTAGACTTCCCCCATGCGAGAATTTTAACATACGGATACGACAGTCGTGTTGTAAACAGTGATTCTTTCCAGAATCTAGCGGATTTGGGCAAATCACTCCACACTGACATGAAATCAATAAGGGTAAGCAAAGGCCTTGTCTGTCGTATGTATTATTGACTCCTTCTGATTTACCAAGGGGTCCATTCAGTCATGCTCTATCGTATTCATCGGGCATAGCCTTGGCGGCCTGGTGATTAAAGAGGTCAGTGATCAACACGTGCTACTTGTCGAACTTACAGTCTTAACGAATACTTACGGACTTGAGTGTAGGCTATTGTCAGCCTCAGAGAGGAAATGGACGAAATGGATACATCAATACTGAATTGTACATCTGGGATATTATTCTTCGGTGTCCCACATCAAGGCATGGCCATTTCATCCCTGATTCCCTTGATTCAAAACAACCCTAATCGAAGCCTTGTTGAATCACTTGGTGGAAACTCAGCACTACTTCACCGGCTTGATAAAGACTTCACCAATGCATTCGGAAAAACATGTCCTAGGATCATCTCTTTCTTTGAAACTAAGGAGTCTCCTACCGCTTTAAAGGTGATTTTGTTCTCTCTAAATCGTTCAATTCCACGTCCGACTTCGATTGACAATGTGATTAGGTAAACGGTAAATGGGAACTCTCAGGCCGTCCTGAAGTCCTTGTGGATCGAGCATCAGCAGCTCATGGGTGTAAGCACCCACAACCTCTAAACCGCAACCATTCCGAGCTGGTTAAATTTACCAACGTACATGATGAACTCTATATTCGCGTGAGACTTGCTCTCCTTCCTTTTGCAAGTGGTCAGAACAGCAACCCTGCTGCTGGGGGTATGATGAATGAACAAAACAGTGTGTAAACAGGTTGCAGAAACCGTTAGTATAATAGTAACAGTTAAATAGCACTCATACAACTTTCGGACAGTAATTTCGGTTCGTGAATATCATGTTGAATTTCTAGCACCTACTAACAATAATTAGAATGTCTCAGATCGCTAGCATTCCGGGAACAAGAAAACAGATATAATAGTATCTATTCAGCGAAAGATACAAACACCTGCGAATGGTTGCTTCGTGATTCACAATATTTGAACTGGCAAAGAAGCCCGCGAGGCCTATTTTGGATCAAAGGAAACCCTGGCGCTGGCAAGTCGGTTCTTATGAAGTTTGCTACAGCGACCATGATGTGCAAAAGCTCCGAAGATCTAGTTGGCTCTTTCTTTTTCAATGGTGGAGGCGCACCCTTACAGAAAACGCCGCTAGGTCTGTTTCGTGCTGTTTTGCACTCTACGCTCAGATTCTTCCCGGACCACTTAGCTGCGCTAACAAGGCGATTTGTCTATCGTCAAAACTTTTACGGAAACTATCAAGAGGATAGATGGAGTTGGGATGAGGGAGAACTCGAAAATTTCTTAACGGAAGTTCTAATCAAAGGCTCAAAGAACCAACCTCTAGTCATCTTTGTGGATGCGCTTGATGAGTGTGGGACCAAGCCTGCAAGAAGATTGCTAACATACTTTAAAGACCTTATGGAAAGCGCGGAGAAGGAAAATTCTCAACTGAAGCTTTGTTTCTCTTCGAGACATTATCCAATCCTTGGCTTTATCCATGTTCCAACACTTTCAGTCGAGGAGAGGAACGATAGGGACATTCGCTTCGTTGTTCAAAATCGACTAATAGTTATTAAATCGGAAGAGACACGTCAAAAAATTGAAAAGGCTGTCTTACTAAAGGCACAAGGAGGGTTTCAATGGGTCGAGTTGGTTATCTCTAACCTTGTGGATGCGAGTATAAATGGTATCAACCCGGAGACGCTACACGAAAAGCTCGAGTCCATTCCTGAGCACCTTGATGAATTATACACCAAAATTATTGACAGTATCCCGGAATCTGAAAAATATCAGATGCTCAAATTATTCCAATGGGTTCTCTACTCCGAGCGACCCTTATCCACTCAAGAACTCCGGGACGCACTCGCGACAGACAAAACCATGGATTATAATAGCGTGACTGAGATGAGAAAGCACCAGAGCTGGAATAATGACTTGACAGATTTCGAGAGACATGTGAAACATATATCCCAGGGTTTAGTGGAATTTCAAACACGCGACATTTGGGAGCGATACCATGGGAAAGATTGGGACCGAGAGGCTCATTTTATTCACCAATCAGTTGCCGACTATTTGCTCAAAAAGTTTCTCGGTGACAACACGCATTCTTGTCAAGGCCCTCCGCCATTTCCAGTTGCGTCCGGACATTTCCAGATATCCAGGTCTTGTCTGAGGTACCTAGCTCTCCAAGAAGTACTAGAAGGAGTTTCACTAGACCGTGGCATCTTTCTATCGAGCTTTCCTCTAGTACTATACGCTACGCGATTTGTGTTTTGCCATATCAGGAAGGTAGAAGAGGAGGGAATATCTCAGCCCGACCTGCTAGAGCTCTTTCAGTGGGACCACGGTAGTCAATCTCTTGGAAGAATTGCCAACTTCTGGAAGAATCTGAATACATCCCATACACCTAAGGGGTGGCCATACACTGGTGCAACATCACTTCACGTATTGATTTCTCTTGGATCAAAAAGTGCGTTGGACTTGGCCCTCCTTCCGCCAGAGAACGGACTCCGACATATTGGTTGTAAAGATAGGCACGGAAACACAGCATTTTTGTTCGCCATCAAGGAGTGCCAACAGGAGATGGCGCTGGCATTGTTACCTAAAACGGCTGAAATTGACCTCAATACTACGGACAATGAAGGACGAGCACCAATCTCATGGGCGACAGAGAATGGGCAGGAGACCTTGACAAGGCGGCTACTAAGCACAGGCAAAGTTGATCTAAACTCAAAAGCTGAAGACGGACAAACTCCTCTTTTCGGGGCGGCAGCAAACGGTCACAACGCTTTGGTTCAGCTTCTCCTTCAAAAAAACATGATTGATCCTGACGCATCAGATGATAGTTGGCGGACGCCATTATCCTGGGCAGCAAGAGGAGGTCATGCTGATACAGTCAAAATGTTGCTTGAGACTGGAAAAGTTTGCATTGACTCAAAAGACAAATTCGGACAAACTCCGTTTTTCTATGCTGCAAGCAGTGGAAGCGAGAGTGTGGTAAAATTACTGATCGAAACAGGCGAAGTTGATGTCGAATCAGAGAACATTGCCAACCAGAGGCCGCTACTATGGGCTTCAAGGAATGGACACAATGGCGTAGTAAAGCTCCTTATTGAGACGGGAAAGGTTAACATCCACTCTGAAGACAAGTCAAAACTAACAGCACTTTTCTGGGCAGCAAAACTTGGGCACGATGCCATCGTCAAGCTGCTGATTGAAACCGAAAGAGCACAGACACCGCTGTCATGGATACACATCAACCTCAGGGACACAGATCAAATGACTCCACTATTCTGGGCTGTGAAAAATGGACACGAAACGGTTGTCAAGCTGCTGCTTGAAACTGGGAAAGCCAGTGTGAACCTAGGCGACGGTGTACAAACGCCACTGTCCTGGGCATCCAAGAATGGACACGAAACAATGGTGAAGCTGCTTATCACTATTGGGAGAGCAAACATTGGCTTAGGTGATAATGGGCAAACTCCCTTATCCTGGGCGTCGAGAAACGGCCACACTGGCGTGGTCAAGTTAATCCTTGATACAAACAGGGCCAACGTTGGGATTCTCGATAACAACAAACGAACCCCGTTGTCATGGGCAGCTGAAAGTGGACACGATTCTATTGTCAAACTCTTACTCGACAAAAGCACGGCAAGCATCAATACTGGCAACAACAAAAGAAGAACGCCCCTATCATGGGCAGCAGAGAACGGACACGAGACGACAGTAAAACATCTACTGGACACGAACAAAGCGGCTGTAAATATAGTAGACGACTCTGGACGAACTCCTATATTTTGGGCAATACAGAATGGACACTGTGCTGTTGTCAAATTGTTAATTGCGACAGGTCAAATCAACATGGAATTAGAATACGGCGGTCGTACACCCTTCATTTGCGCAGCGATGAGTGAAAATGCGAGCGTACTTGAACCATTTCTCAATGCCAGTAACATTGATTTCGATGAGAGAATAGATGGAATGCCACTCCTAATCTGGGCAATAAAAAGCGGGAGACTTGATTTAGTTCAACTGCTCATTGGTATAGGCAAATCGAGCCTTTACACTGTTGATGCATCTGGAATTCCAGCGCTATTTTGGGCTGTAGAGCATGGAAACGTGACCATTGCTAACCTTCTACTTGCCAGGGGGAATGCAGGTGTTGATCTGTCCCCACCTAATGGAGCAACTCCATTAATGCTGGCAGTGGAAAAGGGGAACTTGGATATGGCCAAGCACTTGCTTGATATAGGCAAGGCGGATGTGAATAAGAAGGATACACACAATCAGACAGCATTGTCGCATGCAGCGGAGGCTGGGTATCCGGATTTGATTACTTGTCTTCTTGAAAGGGGTGCCGATATCCACTCAGTGGACAATTCTGGTCGCTCGCCGCTCACTTGGGCAGTAATCAAAGGGCATAGCACTGCAGGGCGACTGTTGATTGAAAGGGGAGCACTTTCGGATCGAGCACCTACACCAGGAGGAACGCTAATCGGGTGGGCAGCAGGAATGGGATTTTATTCCGGAGTTCAACTACTGCTTGATGTAGCCAAGGTGGATCCTAACGTACAAGATCAATCCGGATGGACTCCTCTGGCTTATGCAGCAGCTAATGGCCATTTTACCATCGTCAAGACTCTACTTCAAACCAATAAAGCAAACGTCAACCTGGCTGATCGTTTTGGCTCTACGCCGCTTTGTAAAGCGTCAACAATCGGTCATTCAGAGATAGTCGAGCTATTGCTAAGGGAAAAGGAGATTGACGTCAACTTCAAGGATCCATACGGTTGCACGGCACTAGCGCTTGCAGCAGCGCAGGGACACACACTCATAGCCAGCCTCCTCATTGAAAGAGGTAAGGCTGATGCGGACCAATCGGACCAGCATGGATGGAGTCCTCTCTTCACGGCAGCGTCAAAAGGCCATGTAGAAATAGTCAATGTGCTACTCCAAACGAAGGGAGTCGATGTGAATCGGCGTGATTATCAAGGGAGCACTCCATTGATAAGGGCAGCAGAACAAGGGCATTTCTACGTTGTCAGCAGTTTACTTGCCTCAAATGAGGTCGAGGTTAACGTCACTGATGTCTTTGGATGTTCACCACTTCTAAGAGCAGCAGCTAACGGACACCTTTTAATAGTAGACCTACTGCTAAAGACTGATAATGTTGATCCTGATCTTGCAGACTACACCGGCTGCACACCGCTCATTCGGGCAGTAGAAAAGGGATCATTAGACATTGTTAGGCGCATACTCAAAACTGGCAAGGTAAAAGTTGATGTTTTCGACCAGCGTGGGCGCAACGCTCTTTGCTGCGCATTGATGTATGGGCATTTCGACATAGCCGATGCTCTGATTGTTACAGGGAGGGCAACTATCGACCTAGCTGCTCGTTATAGTTGGACTCCTTTCTCTTGGGCAGCCGCACTTGGGAAACTGATACCAATCGCGATCTTGCTGACGGGGAATAAGGCCAATGTGAATTATCCCGATGGATATGGGCGTACTCCACTTTCGTGGGCAGCTGGAAATGGTCATAAACTCGTAGTCTGGCATCTTTGCCGGGACGCAAGGGTCCAAATTGACGTCGAAGATGAATGGGGTTGGACGCCTCTTCTAGAAGCTGCTTCAAACGGCCATGCCCACGTTGTATCGCAACTACTTGAGACGCAGAAGGTCAAAATTGATCGGAGGGATCACCAAGGCCAGACTGCTCTATCACAGTCGGCGGAAAAAGGACATACAGAAGTATTTAAGATCCTACTTTGCACCTGGAAGGTGGACTTGAATGTACAAGATAGTTACGGCTTCACTCCACTTATAGCCGCTGCTGCAAATGGGCATAGGGTCATTGTTGAACTGCTATTAGAGTCGGGCCAAGTTGAGGTTGATAAAGAGGACTACAATGGAAAAACAGCATTGGCATGGGCTGAACAAAGTGGCGAGGACTATATCGCCGATTTGCTGCGACAAGTTCATCTGTGCAGCAGTGGAGAATCAGAGGATTCGGACTATTGAGGAAATTTTAGGCAACTGCACTACCTTAGATGGATGCAAATAACGAGGATGGATGAGCCATCTTATAATGAAACACCACAGAAAGGCCTTCCATGGAATGTTTGAAATGGTCAGGGACAATTTGGAACCCAAAAGCTACAATTTTGATCAACATCCAATACCACTTCAACCTTCATTGTATGAATTGCGAGCCTAGAGTAGCATAGATACCCTTAAATTTCTTTTAGTATTCTTCATTTGAAGACTGAAATATGCTCCCAACAGGAACGTAATAGGTATGGAAAGTCTTTGACAAAATCTAATCTACTGTATAAGTACGATAGCTCCAATGTTCACGTTCTTTGACAAAGAATAGTAAAATCAGAGAGTATCGTAAAGGAATGAGCCTAATCACATGAAGCTGAAATTCCTTGAAATGCCTAAAATAAACGCTTAGGTGATACTCAAGTAGCCACGAGAAACCATGGTGATAAACAAAACTCAGGATTCGCGTCACTCCTGTTCTTTCTACAGGTTCTGCCCTTAACTCGGTGTTGTGTCGAACTACGTCCCAACGTATATAGAGATCGATACATTGGTGAAAAGACTAGCTTCGTACTTCCTGAATCGCCCAAGTCTGGTAAGAAGCCTGTGTCTAAAAAGAATAGGAGGCTCAAAGGCAGGCCAATATAGCCCGCAATGAAGTTCTTATAGTCGGATTTTCCCACAAGGACGTCGAAAATCAAGCATTTTGGGCTTTCCCGTCGCAAGCAATTCCATAAAGCATTGTGCTTACAACACCCAAATCTATGAACGATAGAATTGAAGGTCGCTAACAAATTATTCGTGGTATTCACAGTCGGCTGCATTTCGGATACATTTTCCGACTCTCACGAGAAACATCGGACATAGTGACTCCGAAACTCCACGATCCCGATATACCGAATCCACGCTATGAAGTTTTTTTAATACATCATTTACAGTAGGTTGAATCCATTAGGTAGGTAACGTAGAAAAAACAGGACTTTGTATGCAAATTCATACCATTCTATCAGATTCGAGGAAATGCAAACTCATCTCAACACACCCCATCAAGCATCCACTCTTCCAAAAATAAATGATCATACCTATGGTACCCTAGCACTCGGAGCATTCCGAACAACTTTATCTATGCTCTTTGCCACATGATCCAAATTCGACTCATTCAATCCCGGGACCGTGATTCGCCCAGTAGTAGGCACGAGATAAATGTGATCGTCCTGCAAAGCCTCGCATTGCTGTTGCGTGAGAGGAAGGATACTTCGCATCTTTTAGTGATGTTGATTTCAAAAGCGTTTGATGTGCGACCGGTAAACTCACCTGAAAAGGCCGGAGCCTTTTAAAATCACGCTCCAGTCTCCGGGAGTCTGTCGGATGAAGTTAGTATTTAGGTAATACAAGTTTTTTTTCCCAAGTACGCAAATTACCTTGTAGGTATTGGTAAGTAAATCAAATAGCCGTCTGCGAAGGTGTAGGAGTCGTTTGTGTAGGGATTCAAGTTCTTCCTTCCTGTTGAGCTATTAGTCCATACCGAAAGCTACAAAGAAATGTTAGTCTTTACCAAGCTTGTTCCCTTTCCGGGTCCGATAGGATCAGATCCACCAGACGCGCTCCATAAGCCGGAGAAGACGAGAACTCAATCCTAATCAAGAATCGCAACTGATCACGACTAGCGAGGGCGGCTTTCTCAGTCGAGCAAACACAGTGCAGTGCGCCGACTCTCTCCCCATAGAGCCCAAAATTCTTAGCAAATGTCTGTGCGACTAGCATCTCAAAGCCTAGATCAGCGAAATGCCGGATACAAAAGACATCCTTCTCCAGGCCTCCAGCTAGACCGTGATATGCAATATCAAAAAGAGGGAATAGTTTGTGCTGCTTCATCTCTTCGGCTAAGACTCGCCACTGTTCTTCGGTAAAGTCTGCTGCTGTAGGGTTGTGGCCGCATGCTTGCAAAATGAATACACTGCCCTCGTCTGCGGTCCGAATCGCTTGGAGAATACTGTCCCAGTCCACGCTGCCTGTTCTTGGATCGTAGTGTGTATATGTTTGGACCTCGATGCCTGCAGACTTGAACATGGGAGCATAGTTGCCCCAAGTGGGAGTGCCCACATAAGCTTTGAGTTTCATTCCAGGGACTGAGCGAGCAAGGAACATAGCTGCAATATGAAGAGCTCCAGTGCCCGAAATGGTTTGCACAGATGCAACCTGTTTTGATATTTAGCTTCGCGCTTCGATGAAACGGTAGCGATATCACAATCGTACCCGTCCAGAATCAAGAATCTTTGAATCCTTCCCAAAAATTAATTTCGCCGCATTCTTAAGATATGATGGGTTGCCAGTAGTGACTTCGTACTTTTTTCCGCTTTTAGTCAGCATTTTACTCCTTCAATATCCCGTAGATAGGTTACAAACATCATGACCAGGGTGAAGGGCAGCCAACTGCTCCTTAGCCTACTTATGAATTAGCCCATGCAATGAATTCCACGCTCCAGTGAACTATTACTTCTCTCAAGGCTTGTAATTCATGGTAGACACCCTGCTCGTTACGATATATCCCGATGCCGAGATCTACTTTGCTGGGGTGATGGTCATTGTCAGCTTGTACCTTCAGATGGTACATGACATCTGGGGCAGCCATTTGGACATCGTCGAAGAACATCTTGAACAAATCTCGGAAGTCTGCTTTTGAGAATGATTTTGTTCTCTTATCCTAGGGGTACCTCGATCTGGAATATCTACACTATATAGGATGGAGCTATCGGATGCGCATCCGTATCGGAATCGGAATACACTAGCGTTGGACGGCTATTCTGGACAGGGTTCTCTTCGGCGGTGCTCCCCGAGCATGCGCTTGGTAGAGCCCATTGGTCTACCACTTACTGTATACATGTGGTAAGTAGAGACACTAAAGATATCAAATCTGGTACCTCGGAACAAGTCACCGAAATCATCAGGGGATTGAAGAAACGAAAGTCATGCAACCATATGCAGACACATGATCGTGGGCTTGCGTGCCACGTTTATAATTCTATGTCATTGCACTACAATTTTTGCTCCAGAATAATTATCCCTATAGCTACAAGGTATATTAAGTTTATTCTGAAAGAATATCAAGTGACGACCAGAAGCGATATATTTCAGTTCGTCCAGGAATCGCTGCAGTTTTCGAAAGCATGATCAAAATATCGATTGGCTTATTTCTGTCGATTTTGTAAGCGTTTTGGAAGTTTCGGTCCCAAACCCAGAGAGAAATCTCGATAAAGCAATCTTGATAGTGTGTTTCACAGAAAGACTTGAAGTGAGCTAGTAAAAAGGTTGGAACTTAGAGTTGAAATGTCTTCCATATGAGAGATAGTACATGGTTCCACC